>CAXHSM010001610.1:0-67000 GCA_964019185.1 Maratus speculifer
TTAAAATATAACAAGTTGGAAAATGCACGTGAAGCGTAGCAAATGAGGTACGTTCGTACGATAATGAAGTTTTAAAATATTCAGATCTTGCTGATATAGTAGAGCGTACTTTGGATACAGTATAGTGGTCGAAATCTTGTTGTTCCTGTAAATATGCAGGGAGTAATTTTTATTACACCTCAGCAACGTATATCTTATTCATAAAATGTGAAGTAGTTTAATATAATTAAAACACGCCCCAAACAATGTTTCCCCGTATAACATTATTTAGTGGAATACATTTGTGTGGCCCTTTAATTTAATAATAAATATTCTTTGCATCACAGATTGTACAGAATGTATATTTTAGTACATACTTCATAGATTAATGCCAATTCTGTTATGTTCAAATGAGTGTATTTTAAACTTTTTCCCCCATTGACTGTAATGTAACGGAATCCTTTTGATTGTCCCTGTAATTGATCTATCCATCCGATTTTCATAAAATTTGAAATGACTCGATAAAATTAAGTAATAATTATGCGTTTTAAATTTCAAACGATTAAAATGCATTTGAAACTTTTTTCCCCATTGTCCGTAATGTAACGGAATACTTTTGATTGTCCCTGTAATTGATCTATGCATCCGATTTTCATAACATTTGCAATGACTCGACAAAATTACATAATAATTATACGTTTTAAATTTCAAAAGATTAAAATGCATTTGATACTTTTTTCCCCATTGACCGTAATGTAACGGAATACTTTTGATTGTTCCTGTAATTGATCTATGCATCCGATTTTCATAGCATTTGAAATGACTAGACAAAATTATGTAATAAATATACGTTTTAAATTTCAAACGATTTAAATTCATATGATACTTTTTCCCCCATTGACCGTAATGTAACGGAATCCTTTTAATTGTCACTCTAATTGATCTATCCATCCGATTTTCATAAAATTTGAAATGACTCAACAAAATTATGTAATAATTATGTATTTTAAATTTCAAACGATTCGATTGGGTAGTTTTTGCGTTGTTATATGCGGACAGACAGACAGACGGACAGACGGACGGACTGAGCGACAACAATAGGTGCTACGTATTTACATAATTACGAACGCACCTAAAAATGAAATATGATGTCATGAATGCATGATTTTTATTTAGTTTTCGACAAATATTAGATGCACCATTTCTTTTTAATAATGGAAAAATATGATTTTTAAATGAAAATGATTTTTACTTAATGGGGGATTTTTACTTAATTTTTACTTAAATATAATGTTAAAAGTTTATATTTTAAAAGAAGTTAATGCAGCATAAATGATGTTAATGAGAACAATATTTGGCGATTTATCATATCGCCAAGCTTATATAAAATACTTTATTTTTTAAGTATTAAAGCAATAAACGTAATATTTTTATTATCATAAAAATAATAATATATATTCTACAATCAAAAAGCAAGAACTTACGTTTGTAACGATACGCATCCCGAATGCATGGATTGAATGGTTGATGGTTTGCAGGATAACTACATAATACGGACACGGACAGTGTCGAAAATATAGAGGATGGTATGTTTAATTTGAATTCAATAATTATTTATTCCAGTTTGTCATGTTCATTTGTGTTTGTAATTTTCTATTTACATTCTAACAATGACTCAATGAAAATGAGTTGGAACACATCAATTTTTAATGTATTTTAAATGTTTTATTATTAAAGTGACACGTTATAAGCAAAATAGCTATGTATTTATAATATAAATTCTTACCTTTTTGTTGTAGAACATATATTATTATTACAGTCGAACCTCGTTAACATGAGCCTCAAGGGGAATCAAAATTTTGTTCATGTTAACAGTAATTCGTGTTATCATTATGAAATCTTTGTATTCCTATCTTCAGGGGACTGTGAAAACAATTCATGTTAAAAGTAATTCACGTTAAGCGTGTTCATGTTAACGAGATTTGACTGTATTATGATGTAATTATTAATGGACGTAACCAAGATTTAATGCTTTTATATTTCACATTAGTAGTATTTTTTAGTTTGATTGTTCCAAGTTTGTATTTTAAGTGATTTTAGAAAAACATTTTGATAAATCAATCCATTTTTCTTTCCTTTCCCTTTTTTTCTATTTTTGCAAACTTAAATCTCTTCATTGCATAATTTAAAATTTTACACCGCTTAAGAGAGTGGGTGTACTTTCAAGTGTTTGAAAACTTTCATTTTACTGACTTTTTACGATTTTTAAACCAAATCGATCGATTACGGAATAATAGTCTATGAATATTTTTATCAATTATTTAAAATTTTAAGGGTCCACAATTTCTACTTTCTCTCTTGGGACGGGCGTTTATACAAGTAATAGCATAATCGACGATTTTCAAAAGATAAACAGTTAAAGAAAAAAACTGCTCTGTGTTTGTTTAATAGCCTTACAAATATCTATGAGAATTTTTTTTTTAATTAACATAATTTATAATTTATAATGTGATTTGGGGCACAATTTAAAAGAAAAAGAAAAATATTTTATTTTAATTAGGTGTTGATTTTAAAATGCTTAACTTTACCTTTCATTTTAATATGCTGTTGACAGTCAGCAAAGATTTTATTGTACTTTCCTGTATAAAATTGTAAACCCTTCGCTTAGAGCTTTTCCAGTTGATATGTTTTATTTAATTGGGGTTTTTATAATGTACTGGAACTTACGAAAAAATATTTGCTAATTATAGTTTTTTAAACATATGGATAAATACTTTAAAATGTAAATTGCTTGTTGTCGGTATTATTTTTACATGAGCAGCCAAATTAATTTGAGAGTCTAGAGAGATACTCAGGGTTGCCATAGAGGACTTTTTTTTTCTTTCTAAATAGTAACAGGCAAATTATCAAAACCAGTCGACTGATGGACGTTTTTTTTAACATACTGAAAAATTTCTTTTAATGTACTACTTTTATTTTACATTCAATCAAAACAAAAAATAAATTAATGTTAGATGCCATATAAGATCCTGAAAATAATCAGGTAGCTCGATTTTACCTTAACTAATCCAGCTTCGGATTCAAGCCTGTTCGAGTTTCTGTGAGTTTGGTTTTAAAAGTTCCGTATTTCGGATTGTAATTTTGTGGGTTTTGACTGTTTCGGATCGTGATCTGAACTTTGATTTTACAAAAGATTATTATTTTTTAAATCAAAGGAAATTATATATTTGAATGTTACTGAGTGCATGTGCATTGATTTTTATTCAAAAAAAGAAAGATGAAATTGGTATTAGTATCAAAATGATAGACCACTTTTCCATAATTATACTAAAATATAGATTAGTTTTCTTTCATTTCGATTTCGGGATCAATTCGGGCTTGAATGTTTTTAGTTGGGGTTAACGGCATATTCACAGTATCCGCAAAGAAACTCTTCGGGAGGGTTGAATTCTGATAGGGATTGGCCGACGCGTTTTCACGTAACTTGGCGATATTTATACTTGGCGTAGCAATAGACGCTTCCGTCGAGTTTGATTTCCTTCGAAGCCGAGTACAAAGTAAACCGAATACAAAGTAAAAATTTGTGTTTAAAAACTTTTAAAGAGTACAGCTTTCAGTAGAACACGTTCCATCCAATGCAATGCTGCAAGAGAAAAGTTACTTTGTACTCGGTTCGGAAGGAAATCAAACTCCTCGACGAAAGCATCTATCGCTCGCCAAGTTACGTGAAAATGCATCGGCCAATCCCTATCAGAATTCAACCCTCTCGAAGAGTTTCTTTGCGGATACTGTGAATATGCGAGTTAACGTGGGTCGGGTTCCGGAATGATTTTAATCGTGTATAATTCAAAATTTCCGATTAGAAAAATATTTACTCAAATGTTAAACCGAATTCAGCTAGTTTATGAAAAAAAAAAAAAAAATCATTTAGAAATTTTTCTAATTAAATGGGGAATTCGAAAACAGCTATGTTTGCCCATATGTTTAACATTACGGAACGTTTGTTTTTGTGTGAGAGAAGAGTCCCTTAAGCATAATTTTCGAATTCGAGTCGAGTGCAATCCGACTGGTGCAGAACTTTACTCATGTGGCAAAATTTTGCAAACCTGTTGCTTTGAGCAAGAAATAAATGCCAGTATGTTTTTACGTTAATTTGTAAGTTCGGGCAGGTCTTAGCGATTTATATTAAAACACAATCATAAAATTAAAAATGAGTACATGTGTTTCTCAGTTTTGAGTACTTTTGGATCGGAGCTATTTTGAATATGTGAAGTACTTAAAATTGAGTACTTTTTACTCAATTTTGAGAACCCATTTTTTTAGTGTAGATTTCACATTCTCTTCGTTAGAAATCCATCCAAACTTTTTTCTCACCTACCGCATGTACTACTTAATTTTACGTGATGCGTTTCTTGGTAAAAAATCATTTTACAGCACGTTTTTGTTCTCCATCCGCGCCGACATATCATAATGAAGACAGTGGAACTAAAAATAACGGCAATGGGTCGTAGACATGTAGACGGAAGAACACAGTCTCTTATTTAGAAATTATGGTGACATAATAATTCTGACGAATCTTCCATTCATGCCTCGGTGCTCTGTAAATTCATCACGGTTGCCAACATCTGTCAACTTTGAATTAGAGAGGAATGCTAGCTGAGTTATTCAGGTGGCACTGCTGTGTTTCAAATGCACTGTCTGAATAAATGCTTTTCAATGAGTTTCCGCGATCCGTGCTACCGAGATGCGACTACGTAGATCTATTTTTTCTTTCTATAGCAAACTGTACAGAGTTTATATACAGAGTGATTCATAAAAATGTTTCCAATAGCTTATGTATTTAACCCTTCACTGCATGATTTTTTTTTGTTTTTATATAAATAAAAAATATTTGAAATTTATATAATGGTCTGAAAATGGAAAAAAATAGTAGTAAAAAATTAAATTTCAAATTATTAGCTAAAAGTTGTTATTTTATGGCGTAATCCTATATACACAATTAGAGTTTTTAAATGTTGTATTGTTATATTTTGCAATTACTAAATGGGTATCAATTAATTAATTTTATATGCTTAACACTCTGCAGTATTCTTTATACTAATATTTTTAAAAGCTAGTATTTTCATTTTAATCTATTTTATTATTTAAAATTTATGTATCGGTTTAAAAATTGGAAATATGTATAAAAAAAGAATTAAATTTCAAATTTTTATCTACAGTTTTTATATTTTATGGCGTTTATCCTGTATGCACAATTAAGATTTTAAAATATTGTATTGCTATATTTTGCAATTACATGAGTATAAATTAATTAATTTCATGCACTTAACACTCTGCAACTTTCTTTATATTAATATATTTATGTATTCATTAAAAATAATAAAAGTAAATTTTACCTCAATAGCATGATCGAAATATTTTTTAACTTCCAAAGAAAAAATTCTAATTTTGCTGTCAAATTCAGTCATCTGATATGGACGGAATACACTCGGCTCTCGTTAATTCGAACTCGTCGGGACCATAAAAAATGTTCGAATTATCCGAAGTTCGAATTATGGAAAATATGAAATGAAAATATGCTTAATATGGTACTATTACAAAAGAATTAATGTTATAGTGTTTTTTAAATTTATTTCGTTTGCTATCATTACAATATGATTTAATATTAAATTAGAATGGATAAATAAATAAACTAATTAAGAAATTAGAAAAAAGCACAATTGAAGAAAAAATTAAAGCGTCACTGATGGACAGACGGGGCACTAAGAAAGTGGATATCAAATGCATTTGATTATATGTATACTCTTTCGGAAATTTTCACAAAAATCAAAGAAAGAAAGTTATTCAAATGATCTGAAATCCGTGAGAAAGAAAAGAAAAATGAAAAATCGGAACTATCGTTAGTTCGAATTAAACGAAGTCAAGAGAAAATGAGTTCGAATTAATGAAAATTTTTAATTACTCTGCTATTGAAAATTTCCGGATTTCGAATTAACGAGCGTCGACTGTAAGTGTCATTCCATTCTTTGAACTGTTCTTGATCAGTTATAGCGATCACTATCGCCAAATCCATGGCACATAATGAGAATTATAGTGTTTTTAGGTATCTGCCAGATGTGGCACACGATGCAGCAAAACTTTAAAAACATGATAGTTTTAACCAGACCAATTGTGTAAATTTTATCTTCGCCACTATATTTGTCTCTTTAAAGAACGTTTTAAATATTTTTTGAATGGTCTTAGTTTACGAAATTATTTTCATTTGGCATGGATTTACGTTGTACCCTCTCTTAAAACCGCAGCCACAAAATAACTCAAGTTGAGCCGAAATTCACTCCTCTCGCGTTTTGAAAGACAGCTTCTCAAAAAGAGTTAAAATAACTCGAGTAGAGAGTTTTTTGTAAGCAATTTAAATCAAGATTAGTAGTTTTAAAAAAAGCAATTTAAATCAAGATGAGTAAAATGCTTGACAAACAACCCCATTCACGATCCAATAAATTACAGCTCTTTCCTGAGAAATCAAATCCACTCTTTCATTTTAAGAGTGTAATCCTTTGGCAAATTTAGACAAGATATAGACTTTAATATTAAAAAAAAGAAAAGGTATTTTCTTTTGAAACGTTCGTACTTTACTCTATTTTCTTAACCATTATGCAGAATTAAAATCTTACAAAGTCCTATAATTTTATGACTAAATGTTTATTTTAGTAATAGTTTAACCTTGAATAATGCAAAATACGAATTTAAACAATAATAAAATAACACGGTAAGATTTCTTTTGAAACAGACACATTTTAAAATGGAAAAGAAACATTTGAAATTCAGAGACGACGTAGTTTTAGAACATAAAATTTAGTTTTACTTTGAAGTCATAAAATTTTGCAGTCTTTAAGTACGAAAATGCCCAAAAGTTTTTCCAAAAAAGTTTTAATTTCATTTTGTTGGTCTTTTAAGCTGAAGTTCACTATTAAAATAAATTATATTCAATAATTATTTCATTTTCTTTACGATATTAAGTTTACTCAAAATGCATTGTATTATATGGATATTTCCTTCTAGACTTTTCTATATGTCTGAGAATACTGTATTGAAAAAAATATACATATTACAGAAAATGGAAATTTGATTTTACGCAATTTTCTACTTTTGTATTTTTATTGTATAAAAGTTTCTTACCTAAAGAGTTTTTTTTTTTTAATTTTCCAAAGGTAGTATAAAAAAATATCATAATCATGATTATATTTTAATATATGCGATATGATGATTATATTTTAATACAAGAGGTAGTCAGAATGTGACAAAAATAAAATTTCCACTTTAAAGTATCGATAAAATGTCTACTTTGATTATCTTCTTGTATTTAAATAAAGCGAAACTCCATGCTTATATTTTAATACAGAAGGTATTCAGTATGTAATCCGAAAATCAAAGACTTAAATAAATAAATAATAATAATAAAATATTTCAAAAAGACATTGAAAAAAAATGCACAAAATAGTTTATTATGATATATTAATCATAATAATTCAGTTTCATAATATTCGTTTCTTACAAGCATACATGGACGTGCTCACACGGTGAGTCCCTAAATGTATAAAAATAGTGCAAATTTCAATTCTATAATAATTTTCTGTAATTGTTTCGCGTGCCAATATCTTAAGGTTTGTATAGAATAACCAGGGCCTGACTAAGTCAGGGGCATCCCCGGGCCCCCCGGTTTAAGCCCCCCCCCAAAGATGGATATAAGTTTTTCGTTAAAAATATGTAAAATGATAAAAAATGGTCAAGTGACCAAAATTCTTTTTTTTTTCCAATTTTAAGGGTCTTTCTTCTCCTACCCCCTCTGTTTCCGCACCCAATGCCTCCTTAAGGCCTCACATTTGCCCTCATATTCCTGTAATCGAAAAAAGAAAAACTGTATTCTATAATTTCTTAAAGTTTCCTTTCTTCTGCTATTATGTATATAGATGTGAATAGTACTTGGTACGAAATTTATGTACACGTACAACAGTTATGAATTTCAGTTTTAGTCACTTTAGTACAATTTATGAAAAATTTTAAGATAGAAGGGGGCCCCCTAATAATGTTTGCCCCAGCCCCCCCCCCCTCACTGTTTAAGTCGGACCCTGAGAATAACTTGAACCTGCGATACTTTTTTTTTATGTTTCAGTAACTCAATATTTAGAACACTATCTTATAAATCTGAAAAAAAAGTTACCTTAAACTTAAGAAAATGAAATTTCCATAAGTATATTTGATAAAAAATGCATAACAAATAATTAAATTTCAAAGAAATTCCTTTCTGCAAACATGAAAATTTAACTTTTGTCTCATAAAATTTTAAAGCTTTTCCATAATGAAATAAAGTAAGTATTTTGGAAAACTTTCCTCGAAATGTTCCCTAATTTTCTCTAATTTTATTGTAAATTCCGCCATCTGGATAAAGCGGCATTCAAACATTAGCATTTAAGATATTTCTCAGATAAGATAAATCCAAATTGTATTCAAAACTTTTATTCAACAACATCACATGTTGTCTAAGTACATTTAATTTTTTGTTTAATTTACTACTTAAAGTATTTATCAAATTTAGCTACAGTTTATTGTGAAGAGGACCGAATTAAAACGTAAATTTTGTTCATAATGTTTATGTGTAAACATCAGGAAGAATTGTTTAATCAAAATTTACGAAAATAGTTTTAGATATTTTCGAAATAATTTACGATCTGCTATCGCAAAGGTGAAAATGAATATATCCAATAATATACACAGGGTGTCAATAAACTATTGTCGGGATTTCCTTATCTTATAATTCTTGATTTAAAACTATCCGAAAAATATTATTGCATATTCCTAAAGCATAATTAAAACTATATATTATCTTCTTACATTGATATTTAAATAAGAAATAAATCCAAGATTACACTTTAATACAGAAGGTATTCAGTATGTAATCCGAAAATCAAGAACTTAAATAAATAATTAATAAAAATAAAATACAAAAAGACATTGAAAAAAAATCACAAAATAGTTTATTATGATATATTAATCATAATTATTAAGAGTTTCACAATATTCTTTTCTTACAAGCACATATTGACATGCTTTTTTGGTGAGATGGAAGTCTTTTAAATTTAAAATAGTGCAACTGGAAATTCTATAGTAATTTTCTGTAACTGTTTCGCGTGTTAATATCTTAAGGTTTGCGTACCATAGTTTGAAAAACCCTGCTACACTTTTTTGTGTTTAAGTAACTCAATATTTAACGGAAAATTTTTTAATCAGAAAAAAAGTTAACTAAGTTAAGAAAAGAAAATTCCTATAAATTTATTGAATAAAAATGCAGAATAAATATTTAAAGTTCAAAGACTCTCAAAGACATTTATACACGGAATAATTTTTTACTGTTGGATGCAGTCGGACGATATGCATATGAAACAAGAAATTATTCAAAGAAAATATTAAAACTGGGAAAATGTTACTTAATTGAAGTATTACTGCATATTTATTTCACTCCTTGCAGTTTTTTATACAATAGAGCTAGTGACATTATCTAAACGCTAATTAGCAATTCCCTTTACCGTCACTCATTCCTATTTCCCGTCATTCTCTTACAACCCGAAGTCTAAAAATGCATTTTCGTCTTATTTTCTGGTCTGGTGTAATGTTTGTTTCGACATTTTTTTTTTTTTTACTTAAATTCATTTGGTGATCATTAGCGTATCAAATTTATGGTGCGCGTTAAACACGATATTTTAAAAAATCGCCATTTTTACTTGCAAAGTAGGGGTGCGCCTTATACACGCGTATTTCTGCAAACATGAAATTTAATTTAACTTTTGTATCATAAAATTTTAAAACTTTTCCAGAAAGAAACAACCGAGGTATTTTGGTAAATTTTCATTAAAATGTTCCCTAATTTTCTGTAAGCTTTACTATAAATTTTACCATTTGGATAAAGCTGCATTCAAGCATTAGCATTTAAGATATTTGTCCGATAAAATGAATCCAAAACCTTTATTCAACAGCATTACATGTTGTCTGAGTACATTTAATTTCTTGTTTAATTTACTACTTAAAGTATTTATCAAATTTAGCAACAGGCTATTTCCATGAGTACTTGTAGTATAAGTCACATACTACGATTTTTGGCTATCAGTATTTTAGTACGAAAAAATTTGATTTATTTTATCAGCACATTCTCATTAATTGACTAAGGCCAAGCAGACTTTTCGAAAATAACGGTGGCAAACAAGCATAGCAATTATAAGGTAATGTGACTTACACTACAAAACCCATGGAACTAGCCAACAGTATATAGAAAAGAGGACCGAATTAAACGTAAATTTTGTTCATAGTATTTTTATGTAAGCTTCGAGAAGGATTGTTTAATCAAAATTTACAAAAGTAGTTTTAGAGATTTACGAAATTATATCTGCTATTGCAAGGCTGAAAATGAATGCATCCAGTAAGATAGACAGTGTCCATAAATTATTGTCAGAATTTCTTTATCTTATACTTTTTTATTTAAGAATATCACGAAAAATATTACTGCATATTCTTACGTACAGGATGATAAAGAAATAAGTTATCCACTTCAGAGGGCTCTAGAATGCGTATATTGGTCCAAGTGACTTCATATTAGAACTACAGATAATTCAAGTGATACGCTTGACATAAAAAGAAAAAAAAAATACAGACATACAGAAATAAGAATTGCAGATCTTGCCGCAGGGAGAGCTGAAATAAACTAAAACATTTAAGTCGCTTTATAAATAATACATAATATTTTTTTAAAGTGAAACTGGTTAATGAAAATGCAAAAACCAAACTAAAATTGCAGATTTTGCCGCTAGAGAGAGGTGTAATATACTAAAACATTTAATTCGCTTTATAAATAATAATATTTTTTAAAAGTGAAACTGGTTAATAAAAATGGAAAAACCAAATTAAAATTGCAGATTTTGCCACTAGGGAGAGCTGTAATATACTAAAACATTTAATTCGCTTTATAACTAATATATAATGTTTTTTAAAGTAAAAAAAATTCAATGAAAATGCAAAATCCACCGTAAGAATGAATTTCAGTACAGTGGAATGCGGCATATCCAGTACTTGGGGGAAAAAACTGGCACATACACATACGGAGACTGCAAGAAATAAATTGTCCACTTCAGAGGGTTCTAGATAGCGTTCTATTGGTCCAAATGAGACCAAATTTGAACAACAGATAGTTTAAATGGCGCACTTGACATTTACAATATATATGTATAATTCAAAAAGTCTTTAAAAAAGTTTAATATAGATTTTTTTTAAATCTTAATAGTGATTAATAGTAATTAATGGTGCATGGTTTATTTTTTCTGTTATCACATAAGTCCTTTTTTAATTAATTAATTAAATAATTATTATCATTGACGATTATTATTTTAATTTTTTCCCCTTTTTATTTTGCTGTCCAATTTAGTAATTTTGATGTGCCTTGTCTTTGATGTTTTTTCCTCATTTAATTTTGGTGTGTTGGTAGCCCCAAATTTGTATTATTTTGCTTTTTAATGGCAAATACGAAGATGAAACCACAGACTTCATTTGTAGTTCCAAAGTATTTGGGGTCCGAAGATTCTGCTTTGGTTTTACAAATTCCATTTGCATTCATTTTAATTATTTATTTCTCCCCCCCCCCCCATGTTTAATGTGGTATAAGTTATTAAATTCAATGTTTCCTATATTGTAATACAATTAACGGTTATATATATATATATATATATATATATATATATATATATATATATATATATATATATATATGTATGTATATAAAGATTACAAAATTTTGCCGCAAGTGTTTAAATGTGTTTAAGTTAATGTTTTTTTCGTGTGCATTCGCTTCGCCACTACGTATCATTCAATTAATTTTGTTTTCTATCATTTAACTTTATTTATCGAACTGATAAAATCTTCTTATAAACACAAAATATATATACTATAATACGCTAGGACTTTCGAATGAATCGATTCTTTATTCGTCAGGCGCAAAGAAGACGTGTGTCTACTATTAAAGACTCAATTCTTTTAGATCCAAATACGCTCAATTCAATATGACTACATCGATTTTTTTTTCAGAATAAGGTTTAATATAATAAGTTGGAAATTGCACGTGAAGCGTCGCAAATGAGGTACGTTCGTACGATAACGAAGTTTTAAAAATATCAATCTCATAAAATTGTAAATAGTTAAGTACAATAAAATGCGCACCAAACAATGTTCTCCCTATTCCATTATGTAATAAAATACTTTCGTGTGGCCTTGTAAATCGATATCTTTAGCATTAAAAGAGTAAAAACTTACTTAAAATTTATCTTTGCCTTAGGAAAATAAAATTCTCATAAATTGTAATTTAGACGATAAAATAAAACCATAAATAACAGTTTGCCTTGAAACAATGACCGTTATAAAGAAAATGCAAAATAAACATTTAAATATCAAAGACAGCTCGTACCTCCAGACATAAAAACTTAATTTAACAATTATTTCGTTTATATGTATAGAGTGTTAATAGTAAGCAAATGTGTTCTATTGTCATTAATATGAAAAAATCAAAATGAAATGGTTCAATAAATTATTTGTTTGGGACATACTTTTTATTTTTACAGAGACTCAGCGTTTATATTAAATAAAAATACAGCATTAAAAGAGTAAAAAATTATTTAAAATTTAGCTTAACTTTAAAAAAATTCTCATAAATTGTAAATTAAAGTATAAAATAAAACCATAAATAACAGTTTTCTTTGAAATAATGACTGCTATATAGAAAATGTAGACTAAACATTTAAAGATCAAAGACAGTGCATTCTTCCAGACATAAAAAAATTAACTTTCCGCTCATAAAAATTTTAAACCTTTCTCTAAGTGAAATAGAGGGACTATTTTAGAAAAGATTTCGTATAATTTCCTTGAATTTTAATATAACCATTATTTCGCTTTTATGTATAGCGCGTTAATGATAAGCAAATGGACACTACTGTCATTAGCATGAAAAATTCAAATGAAATTGTACAATAAATTTTCTGTTTGGGACATACTTTTTATTTGTATGCCAGTAACTCAGCGTTTGCGTTAAACAGAAAACGAGCCTTAAAAGAGTAAAAATTTAGCTTAACCTAGGGAAAAGAAAATTCTCCTAAAATGTAGATTAAACCATAAAATAAAACCATAAATAACAATTTTCTTTTAAACAATGGCCGTTATAAAGAAAATGCAGAATAAACATTTAAAGATAAAAGAAAGAGCATTCCTAGAGACTTAAAATTTTTATTTAACAATTATTTCTCTTATATGTAAAGCGTGTAAAAAAGATGTTAATAGTACGCAAATGGATACAATTGTCATTAGCACGAAAAATACAAAATGAAATTGGTCGGTAAAGTATCTGTTTGGGACATACTTTGTATTTGTATGCCAGTAACTCAGCGTTTATATTAAACAGAAAGCCAGCATTAAAAGAGTAAAGATATATTTAAAATTTAGCTTAATGTTATGAAAAGAAAATTCTCATAAATTGTAAATTGAACTATAAAATAAAACCATAAATAACAGTTTTCTTTGAAAAAAGGACCGCTGTAAAGAAAATGCAGAATAAACATTTAAAGATCAAAGACTGCGCTTTCCTCCACATATAAAAATTTAATTTATTTTTCAGTTCATAAAATTTTAAAAGCTTCCCCCGAGTGGAATAGTGGCACTATTTTCAAAAAAATTTCGTATAATTTCCTTGAATTTTAATATAACTATTATTTTACTTATATGTATAGAATGTTATTAGTACACAAATGAATACCATTGCCATTAACATGAAAAATTCAAAATGAAATTCTTCAATAAATTATCTGTTTGGGATATACTTTGAATTTGTATGGCAATAAATCAGCGTTTATATTAAACAGTAACACACAATTAAAAGAATAAAAATTTATTTAAAAAATTTAGCTTAACCTTAAGAAAAGGAAGTTCTCACAATTGTAGATTAAACTATAAAATAAAACCATAAATAACAGTTTTTTTTTTAAACATTGACCGTTGTAAAGAAATGCGTAATAAACATTTAAAGATCAAAGACAGTGTATTCCACCACACATAAAAATTTAATTTAACTTCCTGCTCATAAAATTTTAAAACCTTCCCCTAAGTGGAATGGCGGGACTATTTTCGAAAAGATTTCGTATAATTTCTTTGAATTTTATTTTTAAATTTCACCATTACAATAAAGCTGCATTCAGATATTATATTCCAAAATACACTATATGGCCAAAAGTCAATAGAAACTTTCTATTTTAAACGGTTCGGCAAATAGCTGAAGAAATATTGGTATTCCATTTACCAATTTCGCCAAATTATACAAATATCCAAACTATTCACCAAATTTTACGAATAGAAGAATTTTGCCATTCTAAAATATGTTAGAAAAAGTAGTGAATTTAAATTAAAAAAACATCACCAAAAAAATATGTACTGGTAACTGTGCTGCGGGTACTCTTTTGTATTAGAAACTGTATTTTTACGTATAGCCTTCAAAACAGGAAAAAAATTGAGATTCTAAGTACAAAAATTTCCTGACATTTTTCTGTAAAAAGACAGAGTGGAGTGAACCGTTAGCGAAATTTTAAAATGGAGGGCCAAATTCACAGTCAAGTAAAATCCAGACACTTCATTGGTCGTGTGGAAAGGGTGAAAATTACGAATTTGTTTGCCCATTTGAAAAAGAAGGAGGGGTAAAGTAATTTTCAAGCGATTGTTACCGTCTGTTCTTATTTACGATCAGGGGCGTAAATCCCGGGGGGGTATGGGGGGGGGTGCAGCACCCCCCTCGAGTAAATCAGTCGGAAAATTTTGTGTTTATCGGTAAAACTATAAACTTAGTCGGGAAAAAATTGTATTTATCTATATAAACTAATAAATTGGATAAATGAAAAAAATCAGTCGGGAAAAATGTCCGTTAAGTCGGAAAAATGTTATTTACAAAGACTTAGAAATTGGAAAAACGAAAATATCAGTCGGAAAAATTCCCGTTCGATAAGGAAAATGTACGTTTAGTCTTAAAAATGGTAATTACCTATAATGACTTACAAATTTGAACAATGTTCGTTTAGTCGGAAAAAAGTTATTTACTATAATGACTTACAAATTGGAAAAACGAAAAAATCAGTCGGAAAAATTCCCGTTCGTTAGGAAAAATGTATGTTTAGTCGGGAAAAAGGTATTTACCCATAAAGACTTACAAATTGGAAAAATGAAAAAGTTACTCGGAAAAATTCCCGTTTGATCGGAAAAATGTACGTTTAGTCGAAAATAATATATACATATGTATGACCCCCCCCCCCCCCCAAGAAGAAATCGGTCAGAAAATTCCCAGATCGATCGGAGAAAGTTTAGTCGGAAGTGAAAACTTTTAAACTGGAAAAATGGAAATATCATTCGGAAAATCTCATGTTACATCGGAAAAGGCGTGTTTAGTCGGAAAAAACAGTATTACGTATTGTCCTATAAAAACTTATAAATTGGAAAAACGGAAAAATCAGTCAGAAAAATTCTTGTTCGATCGGAAAAAATGGCATTAATCCATAAAAATTTATAAATTGGAAAAACGATGATATTATTCGGAAAATTTTCCGTTTCCATCGGAAAAGGCATGTTTAGTCGGAAAAAATAGTATTACTTATTAACCTATAAAAATTTATAAATTGGAAAAACGAAGAAGTCAGTCGGAAAAATTCTTGTTCGATCGGAAAAAATGGTATTAACCTATAAAAACTTATAAATTGAAAAAACGAAAATATCTTTCGGAAAGTTTCCCATTCTATCGGAAAAGGCATGTTTAGTCGGAAAAAATAGTATTACATTACATATTAACCTATAAAAAATTATAAATTGGAAGAACGGAAAGTCAGTCGAAAAAATTCTTGTTCGATCAGAAAAAAAATAAATTTAGCCGAAAAAAAAGTATTAATCTATAAATATTTATGAATTGGAGAAATATTTTTATAGTTTTTAATTAAATAAGAAAAACAAATTAGATCGAAGAAAACCTATAAAATTTTATTCGTAATCGAATTTATTTCCACTTGCAGTTTCTAATTAGAAAAATAAAAAACAATTTAGAAACGAAAAAAACAAATTTATTCTTAGCCGGAACTAGTATTAATTAATTTAACTAACTGGTAATTTACTAAGTACTTTAATTTACTAATTAATTAATACAATTTATTAATATATAGGGTTTTATTTTTCTGATAAAACTATTCAGAAAAATTTTGATTTGACAAACATTGTGTACTCGGAAACCTCGATATGACAAAAAAAAAAAAAGTTTATGTACATATTCTAGCAATGTTAATCTTAATTTTAACCGTGATATTTTGAATAAAACCTTGATATTCCGATTTTTTTTTTTCCTGTGCTTTTCGGCTTCGAGATATCGAAATCCACCTGTATTGATTTACTGTCGGAAAGCTTTTAGTTTAGTGTCGAAATTTTAAGATATACTGATTAAAGTTAAGAAACTTCTATTTTTTTACTTAAATTTAAAATTTAGTTAGAAATATGTATCACAGAATTTAGGTGGTACCCCATGAAAATTCAAAGCTGAAATACAAATATTTTGTATTTTTCCATATCACAATCTGGATATTTTCCACTCCATACAAATTTTACCTTTAATTGAAAATAATTATGGTTTTAATTATTCCTACTAACTAATTTTGTGTTTTCTTTTTATTTTGTGTTTTCTTTTTATTGTATCAAAAAAAAAAAAAAAAAAAATTAAAAATGTGAAATTGCTTTTCATTTTATTTTTTAAAAAAATTAAAAATGTGAAATTGTTTTTATTTACTTTGTTACATAATTTTTGATTGATTTAAAAATGTGCTTAAGAAATTTATATGATACAGGATGAAAATTGAAAATACCCAAATACTTTGAATTTTTATCTCAAAATAATCTGGATATTTTACAGTCTATACGAGTTTACTTCTCTCAGAAATAATACGTTCGTTTTCTTTTTCCTGAACCAATTGTATTCAATTTTTTAATATTTTATTAATACTATTACATTTTGTTTAATCGGAAAAATGATCGGTATCACCAAATTATACGCTGCTTGAAAGTTTGTCGTTAGAAAGAATTAAATCTTATGTTAAGAAATGCCATATTTTTGACAAATTTTTGTCTCTAAAATATTCCCCAAGCAAAAAAAAAAAAAAAAAAAAAAAAAAAAAAAAAAACGCTAAAGAAATTTTAATTGATTGAAAAAAAAAAAAAAAAAAAAAAATAGAGAGAGATAGAACATTGTTTTCTCTTCAACGTAACTCTTACACGCTTGGGCACCTAGACGACTGGGCGCTCCTTCCGCCCTATGTGTTAGTTACAAAACTTACAGCTCGAAAATTGGAGAGAAAATACTTCTTATGATGTAAGCGTGCACTAAGATGGAATTTTTGAAATTGTCCCCCTAAGAGGCAGAAGCGGCCCGGGGGGGGGGCGGCAAAATTCTGGAACAACTTGCCATATCTCAGCAAACATTTAAGGTGGGAGCGTGGAATTTCAGAAAATAAATCTTCTAAAAAATTATCAAACACATAATCCAACGATTTCAGAAATTCCCCATAAGGGGGAAAAGGAAGGGGATCGAAAAATTTTGGATAATTGGTGCATCTCAGCAGTCTTTTTTAATAAGAGCGTGAAACGGCAGAAAATAAAATTATTAAAAACTAATTAAATATGTGTTTCAGCGATATTTTAAAATTTCCACTCCCCGAGGATGTTAAATTGGGGTGGAAAAATTCCATACTTTTTCGGACCCATCATGTGACCTATCATAGAAAAACCCTCAGATCACTCTTTCATATTATAAATCTTTCTTTCTTCCAACTGACCCCCTCTTATTTCCCTACCGGGGACAATTTTCGATCTTTTTCAAAATTGTAGCGTTTTATCATTTTAGTTCGGGTTTTTTTACGGGAACCTCCGATAAATATTATTTACATCTCTCTTGTGATATATCACGGGCGACCACTTTTCTAAATTTAGCCGGCACCTTTCATGTGATATATCCTTGGAAAGCCCTGTGACTGCTTATTCGTACTAAGCACTACCCGTGGCCCTCTCGGGTGGTACGATTATTGTATCCCATTAGGAGACCTTCTAATTATGGGAAAAATTATTGTTTATATAAGACTAATAATAACATAAGATTATTTGACAAACTCGATACACTAAGTCATGATTATCTTGAGAATTGCATATGAATATACATATATATACAGTCGGTTCTCGTTAATTCGAAATCGGATAAGTTGAATTTACGCTTAATTCGAACTAAACATGAAGTCCCGATTTTCAATAGCAGAATAACGTTAAAAATTTTCATTTATTCGAACTCATTTTCCCTTGACTTTGTTTAATTCTAACTAACGAAACTCCTATTTTTTTTCTGTTTCTTTATTTTCTCCCGGAATTCAGATCTTTGAAATAATTTTCTTTCTTTTGTTTTTGTCAGAATTGTTCTGAACAAGTATACATATAGTCCTATGCATTTGATATCCTCTTTTTTAGTGCCCTGTGTGTCCATCAATAACACCTCCACCCGATCTTCGTTTCTGCTTATTCCTAATACTTTAATCAGTTTATGTATTTATATATTTTAATTTAATATTAAATCATATTTTAATGATAACAACCGAAATAGATTTTTAAAATATTATAACATTAATTCTTTTTAAATAGTATCCCTTTAAACATGTTTTCCTCTCTTATACTTTCCATAATTCGAACGCTGGATAATTCGAACATTTCTTGTGGTCCCGACGAATTCAAATTAACGAGAGCCGACTGTATACATACAGGGTGATTAAAAAAAACGTGGACAAAAAGATATGACAAATCAAGCATATAACAAGGATAAAAAATCACATAGGAACATAGGGTCGCAAACTACTTATTGAGTCACAAATACAGGGTGTTTCAGACTAGTTACACCCGGTTTGAAAGTAATACTTTCGAGGAAAATAAAAGTATTGTAATGAAAATGCAACGATATGTACCTTATTTTGTGTGAAATTTGATAACGTCACGAAAAGATCTGGAAAAACATGTTGCTCAAGCAATCGATGATACCGTATAAACTGATTATCACAGTTCACAATGTGAGGTGTCAAGTGAATATTGCTGGCGCGCATAATGCAAACTTCTACTACTTTTGTTTGTTGTTATCACATTTAAAACAAAGGTGAGAATGTCTGTTAAATGTTTTATTACAATATATTTCAGTTTTCTAAAATTTATTACTGTTAACCGAAATTGAGTTAGGATGAAACACCCTGTATTTGTGACTCAATAAGTGGTTTGCGGCGCTATGTTCCTATGTGATTTTTACCCTTGTCATATGCCTGACTTGTCATATCAATTTGTCCACGTTTTTTTTTAATCACCCTGTATATTAGTCCTAAGGCTGGCCATAGTACTCGGAAATTTTCCTTCTTGGAGTCGGAAATTTATGAGCCTACACCCCCCTACGCGACTAGGGTGGTTTACGCCCCTGTTTACGATAAACCATCGAAATTAACTCAGTTAAGATATTTTGATGACATTTTATAGAACGAGAGTGAAAAATTTTGACTATAAATGAAAACAGATCAGATTTTCTTCAAAATTGCCGTTACGATTTTTTCTCGGAAAAGGAGTAAGGCGACATTTCCCCTATCGCTCAGAGATTATTCTCTGAAAAGGACGCGGATCAATGACCAATAATGCGCTTGGATTTTACCGGACTGTGATTTTGGTTCTCCATTTTAGAATTTCGCGAACCGTTATACGGTACAATATTGTTCTTTTGTTTGTATTTGATAAAATGTCATGCAAGAAAATAGAGAAATTGTTGGTTCATTTTAAATCCAAACATAATCAAATATCGATATGAGTACATAGATTTAGCCATTTTTAAATACTTCATTTTTTTTTTTCACAGTAAGATTTAATATGACAATTATTTCGCTTATATTTATAGGGTGTTAGTAGAAAGAAAATGGATGCCATTTTCATTAACATGAGAAATTCAAAATGAAATTGGTCATTAAATTATATGTTTTGGACATACTTTGTATTTGTATGCCTGTAACTCAGCATTTATATTAAACAAAATCATGCATTAAAAAAAAAAAAAAAAAAAAAAAAAAAAAAAAATTAAAAATTTAGCTTAACATTAAGAAATGAAAATTCTCATAAATAGTAAATTAAACTATAAATTAAAACCATAAATAACAGTTTTCTTTGAAACAATGACCGTTGTAAAGAAAATGCAAAATAAACATTTATAGATCAAAGACTGCGTTTTCCTCCAGACATAAAAATTTTATTTGACTTTCGGTTCATAAAATTTTAAAAGCTTCTCCCGAGTGGAATAGTGGCACTATTTTCAAAAAGAATTCCTATAATTTCCTTAAATTTTAATATAACAATCATTTTACTTATATGTATAATGTGTTAATAGTACGCAAATGAATATTATTATTAACATGAAAAATTCAAATAGTAGGGTTTGAAATGTCGTAAAATGTAGCTCCAGCTGGATTGACGTGCCAAGTTTGATATTTTTGTCTTATACTGGAGATTTTGACATGGAGATTCCAAATATCTTAGGTGCCATTTTTTTCTTGCACGTTTTTGAGGTTATTCTTACGGTGGCATCCAAGATGGCTGCCATTTACTGACTTCTTTAATATTTGTTGAATATTAATGACTAATATGTCAAAGTATATGTTTTCGGGGTCAAGAAATACAAATTTTAAACAAAATTAGGAGTAAATTGAGTTTTTTAAGTATTTTAAGTGATAAGATGCAAATAAATTACAAACATATGAAAGACATCGGATATATTACAGTTTTATTAATCAGTTATACACAACCAAAATATTTAAATGAAACAACATAAATAACTGAAAATATTAAAAATAATTATTAAAAACTGCATTTATATGTATATACACTACTGGGATATCACGTATCCTCTTCTGAATCGCTATTATCACTGGGATGGTATTGATAATCCTTTGTATTATTGCAGTCACTGCATTGCAAAGGGCAGTACAAATCCAAAGAGTTCGTTAAACAGGAACATTTCCCAACTGTACATGTTCTTTTACACTCGCATTTCACAAGTTCAATAACGCCTTTAGGCGCAGATAACTCCAGGGATTTGACTGGAGTAATTTCTCCTTCGCTATCTATTTCCCAACCATTTCCAATAAGTGGGGGTACAATAGGTCGGGGATTTTTGTAGCCCTTTCCAGTGGTACAAATTAAGTTGGATCGTAGAATATGTGGCTTCAGTGCTCCAATAGTTGGTGGTAATTTCTCTCCCTCAAAACTTTTAGTTCTGAAAAGGTGCCATCTTAGTTCTGAAATGCTTGAAAAATTACTATTTCTCAAATAAGTCAAGTTGGTGAATTATTCAAATAACGACAGATTGGATAATGGATCAATGTTAGGTTCCCCAAGTTCTTGAAAAGCTGTTATAATATCATCATCACACGGAAGACTGATATATACTTTTATCCACTTTTGTTTTGAAATGCCCAGAAATTTTCCTCCCCAGTCTCCACCAGTGTATGAATGTAAACCTAGTAAACCTTTGCTTTTATGATCACCTATTGCTACATCTTTCATTAATATTAATTTTCCTATGTTTGTTGCCTCGACCAGTAACAAAATTGATTTCACTGTTTACTAGATGATTTGAAACCAAGTCAATCAGCAGTACGAAAATGTCTGTATCTTGTAAAAATACATCTATCTCACAATTATCATGATATTTAACTATATCAAGTACATGAAGAGGTATAATGGTGTCTGCTTCTTCATGTGTATGATCACATAATTTTGAATCATAAACATTTGCTTGATTACTGTATGTTTTATTGCCAAAAACGACAACAATTTTCTTGATGCTAATAGCAAAAACCTGTAGTAACTTATTCCCAAGATATTTGGTTAGCTGTGATTTTGTTTCATTGTGTGAAAGGAACGTCTTTAATGATGCTAAAGATATATTGGTACTATTTGAAATAGTAAATTTTATAGGTTCTGTTGCCCCTAATCTTTTCTTACGAGTTTGTTCCTTCAATGAGTTTTCAAGGTATTGATCAAATATTATTCTCCCCTCAGTGTATCTGTTTGTCATTTTTATAATGATCACGATAAAAGCATTTGCAAAGTCTTCACAAGTTTTCACGGCAGGTATCTTTTTTATTGATAATACAATTGCAATTCCCTCTATAATACACAGTTTTTCTGTTAGAGAAGCAATTGAATATTCTATTGTTTGAAGTATGGAAGAACAATTATATTGCTCTGTTTCTGCAATAAATGAATTTTAGTCAGATGGAATATGAAGATATCTATCAGAAGAAAATAATGATCTTGGTGTTACTAATAACTTGTAGTTTATGCATTTATGTTTGTGTACATTTGATGTCTGGATTCCATAACAATAAGAAAACCAGCAAGAAGTTGCCTATCTTCTTGAATTTAAACCAATTTATCACCAATCTTAAATGCAGTGTTCTTGTTACAAGGACTGAATGTTTTTAATTTTTTTCATTCGACGCTAAAGTTACAATTTAGCGTATTTACTCCGTAGTTTCTCTCTTGTAAATTCTTTCAATTCCAATTGGCTTTTTTGGTCACAATTCAGAATATCATCCTTCACAGATGCTAAAACTTTCATAGGTGACACAATATTCATTAATGTGGTATTATCTTGGAAAGGGTTTCCACCAAAATGATGCCGAATACTCTCCTTGACGATGGCTGCATTATGAAATATCCTTAGTGACTTGGAGGTCTAAAGTTGATAGTGTTTCCTGAGCTGCTTAGAGATTTTATTTGGACAGTTCTTTTTAAAGAAGCTTGAAACAGTACGTAATACGTCTGGTGCTCACAAGAAATACTTTTCGAGGATACTTTCATTCTGAGTTAAACATACAAGTTCACCAATGCTCTTCCGTTTTTTGATTTTCTGTTCCAAGTTCTCGTCGGAAAATAGTTTCGTAAATGACACATTAGATTTGGATACTGCAAAACAACCAGATTTAAGAGAATTCCATACTTCTAAATATGTTGTTTTAAGGACCTTCGTCTGTGCTATGTATACAGTAAAGTGTTTAGTATACTGAAAAATGTCATGAGCAAAATAATATTTGATTTTTTCCTATATAATGACGCGACATGAAATGCCCAGTCACCTTGACGAGTGGCACGGATGAAACGTTGCGAAGACCCGGATTGGTTCATATACTATAGTAGGAACTTTGCCATGTCATCACTGCTTTCTTTAATATGTGGAAGACAATCTTTTACATCTACTGCTTTGATAACTTCAAACGAAATTGTAGCTTCAACTTCACAATTGTACAATTTTTCACGTAGTGAATTGCATTTTTCTTGCAGAGAAATTTTCTCTAGAGAATGCGACAGTACCTCAAAGAGAAGCTCGTAGCATATCAAGAACACTGTTATGTGAAACTCAAGCCTCTAGTGTATTTTTCACATCCAAAAATCTGAAGAATTGTTGCAGGAAAGTACAGATAAATTTCAGTGCATTGATATTGCAGTATACATTGATGGTAGTGGCTTTGATCTCATAAGATCAAAGCCACTACCATCAATGTATTTTTCTACTGCATGGTGATATGGAACACAAACATGAATCTCTTCCACTCGGAGAAGCTAGTTTTGATTACCGGTAGATAATTGAATTTACAGCGTAAACAGAGTGGAGCTAACTGTGACAGCGAATTTTTCAGCATATTCCTTCAGTTTTTCGAGATTGTCTGTTCCAGGTTTTTGACATAATTATCCACCTTTCAAGCACACTAAACAATGCATTGTGTATTCACAACACTGTCACTCTTATTAGTATCTTCCAGGGAACATATAGTTTTCACATATGCAGCAAAAGAAAAAACAAGCAATATTAGTAATTTTGAAGTAAATTTATAAATAAATAATAAATAACGTGATTTAGGCTTATTTGGATTGTAGATTTGAATTTCTTGACCCCAAAAACATATAATTTGACATATTGGACAATAATATCACACAAATATTAAAGAAGTCAGTAAATGGCAGCCATCTTGGGCGCCATCTTGAAAATCACCTCAAAAATGTGTCAGAAAAAAATGGCACCTAAGATATTTGAAATCTACAGGTCAAAAGCTACAAAATAAACAAAAAATATCAAACTTGGCACAAAAATCCAGCTGGAAAACATTTCAGACCCTACTAAAAATGAAGTTGGTCAATAAATTATCTGTTTGGGATATACTTTGAATTTGTATGGCAGTAAATCAGCATTTATATTAAACAGTAACACACGTATAAAAGAGTAAAAATTTATTTAAAAATTTAGCTTAACCTTAAGAAAAAAAAGTTCTCATAAATTGTAAATTAAACTATAAAATAAAACCATAAATAACAGTTTTCTTTGAAAGAACGATTTTTATAAAGAAAATGCAGAATAAACATTTATAGATCAAAGACAACAAATTACTCTAGACATAAAAATTTAACTTTCAGCTCATAAAATTGTAAAATTTTCCCCTAAGTGGAATAGCTGGACTATTTTCGAAAAGATTTCGTAAAATTTCTTTGAATTTTATTTTTAAATTTCGCCACTAAAAAAAAAGATGCATTCAAATGTTTTATTCTAAAATACACTATGCGGCCAAAAGTCAAGAGAAACTTTTGATTTTAAATGGTTTGTTAAATGTTTGAAGAAATATTGGTACTACGTAATTATTCCGTTGACCAAATTCGCCAAATTATACAAATCTCCAAACTATTCGCCAAATTTTACGAATAGAAGAATGCCATTCTAAAGTTTCATGTTAGAAAAAATAATAAATTTAAACCAAAGGGAAAAAAATCTCAAAAATGTATGCAGGCAACTATGCTGAGTGTACTTTTTTTTTAATTAGAAATTACGTTTGTGTAATCCTTTACTATATAAAATATGCTTTAAAAAAAATACTAACCGACATCATATAAAGAATCAAGCTTGGCGACAACTTGGCCAAGCTTGTCAAGTTGGCCGCATATGAATAAATAGTTTCAATATGCTTATGATTTGAAAACGGTTGCAACAATGAAAGATGATTTCCAACAAATCATTATTATTTTTTTTTTTAATCAAATCCACATTATTTTGCTTAAAAAAATTCTAATCGTCAGAATTTAATGAAATTAAAATGGGACCACATGGGTATCTTATACTTTCAAACAAAGAAAAAAAAAAGAATTATCAAAATCGGTTCATATTTAAAGAATTTGTGAGTGAACAAGAAACACATACAGGTCGAAATCACAACCTACTCCTTGAAGTCGGTTAAAAAATGGTGGAATGACTGGACAGTTTGCTGCAGATTTTTAATAGTGTCGTCCTTCGACAGTTTTTAAACGAAATGATTATATAACCATAATTTAACTTTACTCTAACCGTGATATGAACAATAATATTTTCACATACATTCCATAATATGATCAAGCAACTGTTAACTTTAAAAGCGGCTGAAGACTGGGCAATATGCTGCAGCTATCTTTACAGTATAGCTTCCATTAGTTCCAAGTCAGCTTTCCAAGCGTTTTCTAAAAAATCTTTTGTATTTACCGCAAAAAAGGATGATAAAGCTCGATTGACAAGAAAAGAAAATCGACCAATGTCCTGATGAGAATCAAACCTCCTCCTATTTAACTGTCAAATTTGCACATTTATTAACCCTGGAACAGTTACATCGAAGAGCTCCATCTTCTTTCTGAAGCAATCTATGATATTTACTTAATAATATATGTGATTTAATTTACGAACATTTAATGTGCATATGTTTTCTCCCCAAAGGGATGGTAGTGGAAAATTTCACATATTTGTTTCACTGATTATTGCATTGTCACTGAAAATATGTTACATTAGCAAAAATTAGGTCAATTCTAATATAGGAAGTCTGTTAAAATTAGATTATAAGATTTGAAACGAATAGACAGACAAGGCAATTTAAATAAAAGCTTTTAATTGTTAGATACCATTAACAAATTAAACTAAGTACAGTAGTGAGCCGATTATCCGATCAAATCGGAACCGATTCTAGTTCGGATAAGCAAAAGTTCGGATAAATGGACAGACATTTTAAGGGATGTTATTGACTATACTAAATCCTTCACATTTTATTAAATCTCAGGTCAACCAGTACCAAATAGTGCTGAGAGATTATAATTGAATCAAAAAAGCTTTCGATTGTTGCTTTCTTCAAAGAAGACATTCTTTTCAATAATGCCATATCTTGAATCATTCTTTAATATTTTAGTTGAATAGGATCGTCGTTCTTACGCATTTCGATCCATTTCATAATTGTTTTCAAACATTCAAAGTCTTCATCATTTGCTGGACTTGAGAGTCATTTTCAAGACATTCGTTGTCATTTTCTTCAATTTCTTTTTTGTTGTAACTGCTTTCAGTAGTATACTAAAAGGGGATTCAATTCCGCATCTAAACTTCTGAAGGTAAAATATGAGAGAAACAGTATATCGGTGTAATTGAAAGTTAATTAAGCCATTAACCGCTAAAATTGTGAAATTGGAATTTTCAAATTCTTAGCTGAATGTCGTTTGCCACCACAAACTTTTGAAGATAATTTTCGTTTTATATGATCTTAAATTTTTATGTATTTAAAAAAAAGGTCGATTTTTCAATTGAAAAATAGTGGTGGGTATGTAAATAACTGGTATACTTGCATTTATCTTGATCATTGCGTGAACGCAGCGCAAGCGGTTAATGAGTTAAAAAAAATTTTGAGAGAAAAGACTGTTCGGACCATTGGAGTTCCGATAATCGGCGTTCTACCGTATCGAAATATCAATATTGTCAAAAATGGTTATCTATGCTTTCTTTTTTCTTTTTCTTTCTTTCTTTCTTTCTTTCTTTTATTTTATTACTTTTTTGTTTTTAGTAATTTGGTATACTACACTTTAAAACAGTAAAAAAAATCTTATATTAGCTTAACCTTAAAGAAATGAAAATCCCCATAAATTTCAAATTAAACTATAAAATGAAACAATAAATAACAGTTTGCTTTAAAGAAGAGGCCTAAAAATTCCAGAATAAACATTTAAAGTTCAAAGGCAGCGAATTTCAGCAGACATAAAAATTTAATTTAACTCTCGAGTCATAAAATTTAAAAGCGATCCCAAAACGGAATGACTAGATTATTTTAGAAAAGTTTTCATCTAATTTCTTCAAGTTTTTATTTTAAATTTCGCCATCGCAGTAAAAACTGTATTCAAGCGTTATTCTAAAATGTTATAAGTTTTCTTTTCGAAATTAGATTTTACCTAACCGCATTTCCAAACATGTTTATCTTCTTATATTTCAAAAATACGAAAATAAATAAATAAATAAAAATAAAAAATAAAATTGGAGGGGGTTTGTAGTATATTGAAAGAAAAATAACATAAATATATAAACTTAATGTATGTTTTTAATATCTATCAGATTACATTATCATTCTGAAAAGTGCCATTTCTGAAGTGCCATTTATTGCTTAAAATATTTTCAACAATATTTTTTCATAAAATTTTTACCTTGTGCAATCTACATATTAGCAAGCAGGCATGTTTTAAAATGATTTTCGTGTACATTCATTATTATTATTGTTATTATTCTGTTTTATTGTAGCCCATTGAAAGATATATCAAAATCTATTCAAAACTCTATCTTTACACATATGAAACAAGTTAGGTAAATAAAAGGGTATAAAAAGGCAAACTTCGTCAAAATTAAAAACTCATTAATCATCAAAGGTAAATAACTAAATATCGACAATAAATGCAAATACGATCGCAATCATAGAGAAAGGACACTCATGAGTGGCAGGTGAAGAAAACCTACCTGATAGCTATAATTACGATACGTTTTACACATGAATGAGGTCTTTGTTTTGTCATACACTGGTAGAAATTGATTTATGAAACCACGGTTTCAAAAACTTGTATAATATTCATTAAAAATAAAATTAGTTTTATTGGGATAGACAATGTATGTATATCAAATGAGTTACAAAATGGAAATTTCACGTGTAATATTAAACATAAACAAAGGGTTAAAAATTAGATTTTCGTAATATGCAAACATGGAAATTGATTTATGAAATATAGCATTTCATTGGCTATTTCGAAGTAATGTGAGTAAATTTTATATAAAACAACGGAGCTTGAGATGGTCTAAAATGAAGTTTGATCCAAAGTTTAGACCACAAATGCTGGCCACTTGCATGAATGCCAAGCCGATTCCATTGATAGTGTAAGAAGATCAGCCATTCCGGCCGAAGGAACGGTGTTCAATTTTTCTTTATTTATTCTTAGTGAGATTTTATTTTAAATTAAATGGTCGTGCATTTTCCATTAGCTCACGGATTAGATCTTTCCGAAGTATATCTATATGTATATTTTCTACATTGTGAATTTTAATAAAAACATGTTTGTTTTATTTTTATTTATGACTAAACCGCAGATTTAACGATTGTTTGGCTTCAGTCTTGGCGGCTATGCAGCTGTGCGATAATATCGCCAATTCTAACAACCTAAATATTCAAGGCACATGAATGTCCTATACTCACTGGAATATTTATATGTCACGAAAGTGGTGTTATTTTGCTTGATATGGTAACCTGGCTACTGTTGTTTTTCATAAATTGTTCATTTACTTTAAATTTCTTTTTTCAAATTATATAAACTGTTTTTTGTTCTATAGTTATTAATTCTTAATATTTCGTATATTTTAACACTTTTTTTATTTATTGTTATTTTCTTTTTAAAATAATAGAAAATGATTTAAAAAAGAATGTGTAAATGGTATTCGGAAACGAGGTTTTCTCCAAATTGACATTGGGGAAAAAATCTTACCAAACACTGTGCATATATAAAATATATGTGTCATATCCAAATTCATATCCAATTAATGCAAATAATATATATAAATAATGTAACAAATAATGCAAACAATAATGTAAAGAAGTAGTTTTAAAAAATGGCCAATATGACAATTTTTAAAATCACGCCACATAATCGCTGATTCTAAAAAAATTCATTTACGCTATATTGCGAGGGAAAGAATTATTACGCTAAATTTAATTAAACATATCTTTGAATCCTCTTTTTTATTATATTTGACCTTTTAACACTTATTTTAATATAACAGAATTACAATGTAATATTTAAAAATATATAATTCAATGACAGAAACAAAAAGATATTCGCCAAAAAATCCGGCATATCTAGGGTGTTTAATTTTTAAAAAAAACCTTATCTCGAAATGGTACGGACTTTCCCATTTTTGACATGGACTAGCCCTTTTAGCCCATTCGCAGATCTGTCTAGGGTTCTATCAAACGTAGTACATCAGTACTTCGGAGTCACAAGCAGATGAGTTTGTTGTATTGTAAGAAATACATGGCAGTGGGTGATAATTGGAAAAAAGTTATTTTCTCTATCAGTTCTATTATTATTATTATAGTAAAAAAATTTAATTTGGATGGTCTGAATGGTTTGAAATATTATTGGAATGATTTCCTAGAGGAACCAAAATCTACATTCAGCAGAAATTTTGTTGGCGAAAGTTTGAGGATTTAGGCAGCGATCGCTTACGATAGCAAAAGTGAAATTGTATTTTTAAATGGTAACCAGAATTCTTTTGAATCATGGAGGAAAGAGATAGATGGAGGTGCAGTATGACGTAAAATGTGAAAAGTAAAATGTGACTGAAACCTGTATGACTGAAACGTATATGGCGTAAAACGTAAACTGTGATTCGCGTTATCACTTAAATTTAAATGCCCTCATTCGACTCAAACAAAACAATCACGTGGAACAGGGACCGAATTCTTTGGCATCAACCGTACATTTTTTCTCTAAATGAAAATAATCTGCCTTTATTTAAGCATTTTAAAGTAGCATTTGATTGTATTGTGATTTAAAATATATATTACCAAAATTTTTCGTATTTTTTGCAAAATTACGCGATTGTTTTTGGGTCTAATGCAGCGGATTTTTGTGTTTCATTTTTGGCATCATTCCCAGCCACCATACACTGTTAAAAATAAATCTGTGAATTCCAGGTGAAACTACCGGCAGCAATGTAGCCGAACTTTTACCGTTCCGTTAGTAGATTTTCCGTTGTGGGAAATACAAGAAGGGAAAACTCCGGTGTAAGAATCAGGAACTTTCCGTTACAAAGTTTGATTTATAATAGTAATAATTTAATATAATTTTTAAAAATGATTTACCGATTAATCTTCAAAGAATTCGAAATCACGGATTTTAAGCTGCTATGTTATTTTACTTGATTGTTATTTTGGATAATTTGGTTCACGCCGTCCTCAGGCCCGAACTCGGGACCTTCAGAGTGCGGTACAAATTCTTACGAACCGAGCCAAAGTTGCTTATGCTAAACGGTACAAAGTATGTCTTTTATGAGTTACTGGGAAAATCTGTTGTGCTTTTTAAAGATTTCCTTTCAAATATAGTCCTTAGAATGTTTGTAAACGGATTATTTTAGACTGATGCATAATACTTATTATTTTTTAAAATCATTTTAAAATTTTTAAATAGTTCAAATTAAAAAAAAATCACTGTTTGAAACCACTTTTTTTTAATAAAAATTTTTTTATTAATTTTTTTTTTTTTTTACAAAATATATATATAGACTTTTTTTTTTTTTTTTTTAAATTGTCGTACACTATTTCTTTCTTTCTTTATTTATTTTTCGGCTAATAAATTAAAAGATTTTTAATGAGAAAAAAAAGAGAAAAATAAACAGAAAAATATAATTTAAAAGGAATTTTTATGTTTCATTATTCCATGGCACCAATCGGACTCGAGCCCACAATCTGCGCTCGCAGGCGATTAGCGGTGTGGTGCCTTGACCACTCGGCCATGGAGCTCCCCACACAACGGAGTGTCTCCATTTTTTGTTTTTATTTCCATCCGTTTCGTTTTTTTTTTCAGGAAATATGATGAAACTTTGTGATTTGTAACGGAAAATACCCTTTAGTTGTTAAAAGGGATCTTTTCTGTGAAATGCAGGAAAAAAATATTCGTGAATTTCAGAATTTTTTTAACAGTGTACTTCCTCTATTCTTTCTTTTTACACTATGTTTTAATTACAGCTTAAGAAAATTCACTTCTTTCATTTGCATGATAATATTATAGCAGGGTTGCCACTCTAATCCTGAAAAAAATTCCCTGTGTTTTCCCTGTATTGTAATGCGTTTATTCTATGTTGAGTGCGCTAAAATATATACGTGTATATATGCTAATTAGTCATTTTGTAATTTACCATTTACTCAATTAACTGAACAAATATAATTCATCATATAATATGAGCAAATGAAAAAACCCTTTTAAGTTCTTAGACTTATTATCAAATCCCACATTTTACATTAATAATAATAATAACAGTAAAGCAATACTCAAACATTCTGCTAAAAAATACTTTGAAATATTTATAAATGAATATTAGAATATGTAAAAACTTTGTATTTAACAATTTAAACAATATAAAAATTTTAAAAAATCTTACCCTAGAAATCAATTATCTTGAACACAATATCACAAAAATTGCAGAAATAAAAAAGAAAAGAAAAGAAAAAACGTTACTTACTTTATGCATTCAAATAAATATTTATATCAAAATGCAGGACACATAAAATATAGTATAACTTTGATACACAAAACCTATTTATTTTTTATCTTAAAAAATATCACAAGATAACATTAACAATTAATTATTTGCTTTTTGATAATTCATTTATTTGAGCATCAATTTCTGCTACTTCTACTGATTTTTCAGTTATTAGTTTCATTTTTTTGTTCTGTAATAATTTAATTTGTAGCGATACTTTTCGTTTCCTGCTTTCTTTTTCCTTTTCTTTAATCTCACTTTGTCTTTGTTTTTCCAAAGCTTCATGATATCTCAAGTGTGATAATTTAGCATATTGAAGCATATCTTTTGTCAGTGGCACATTCACAACACCTCCATAGAAATTGACAGCATCATGCACTGTTCTTAAACCAATTAAAGAGTCTTCTTTTAGATTTTCAACAAGCATATCTTTGTTGATACTGAATCCACTTTCCACAGCTGCATTACCATGAGATAAAGTAAGCACTAATTTCACTACATCCCATAAATCTGCAAATTCTTTTGGTTTTAACAAAGCACAATAAAAATCATCCAATCGAACATCCTCAGTAAAAGAATCCAACTGTTCTTTGTAATTATTTTTCAAATTTTCTAGAAATGCTTCAAATTGAATTTTTGCTCGCTCTGTACATCCTGATGGAATCTGTCCTTTTGAATACAAAAATTGAAGTAATTGTGCCATACGTGTTTCACACAATATTGCATTATTTCGCAACAAAATAGGATTTAAAGATGATGCAGCTTTTAACACAGCAAAGTTCTTTGACATTCTTTCAAATATTTTTTCTGTAGTACTCTTCACAAATTGAAAACATTCTGCCAAAAAATCTGCCTTTTCAGATTCAGAAGCTCCACTAATATTTAAATATCTTGCTGTGACTATTCCAATGTCAGTATTTTTTCGAAGTCTTAAATTTTTAGAATCTTTCAGATCAATTGAAAATAATTTCTGTAATGAATTTGCTTCTTCAATAACTTTGTTTTTCACAATATTTTTCATTAATTGCTTAAGAAGACAAAAAAGATTTTCATGTAAGAAAGGTATCATGGGCTTAGATGTTTGGAATTTTTTAAGAAAAGGTTCGAGGATATTAGCAATATATGAAAAGAAACTAAATTTTGCAAGAATCAATTTATCACGGCATGCGTCCATTGCAATGTCACACGTAAGAGTTCCAGGCAAAGTTGTTTTCTCCACATACTTTTTTATGTTGTCAAAAACTTGTACAGCTCGCTCACTTACTCTAACATTTTCAACCCATCGGATAGCACAGAATTTTAGAGGAAATTCACAACTCCCAGTAATTTCAATGAAATTAGCTCGTCTAGCTGGACTATCTTTAAACATCAAATAAAGTGACTTTAATATAACATCTACTTTCCATTTGGTACATTTGTGACCATACTGAAATGCCCCATGGACAATATGGAGTCCACAAGTTCCCAAATCTAAAATGTCACAATCATTTTGTGATAAAAATTCCTCTTTCACATGCTTTAAGAATTTTAAGTTTACATTTGGCCCATCCATGCTAATTTGCAAAAGCAATTTTATGTCCAAACAAGAAATGGCTTCTTTAAAATTTTCAAAGAGTTTCTTAGCCTAGGTCCGACCTAAAAATACAGAATTCCAGTATCTTGATACCACTCTATTTGTTGAATCGCACCAATATCGTATTATTAAATCCATTTGAGTCTTTTGAGAAATACGATTTAATGCTTCATCAAAGCACATGACATATTTTTTGTTCTTTACAGACTTTTGAAGAGAAAGTTGGAAAAAGGGAGCTAATCCATAACAAATCAAATAGGACATTTTTGTACGTCCTAAAGAACACTTTTTAGCAATGTCACTGTCCGGAAACATATGACAAAATATTTCGGAAACATCATTGAACGAATTAAATGAAGAATGTGATACAACAAGCTTCATAGCCCACAAAATTTCGGCTTTCAACGTATTTTCATGCATCACGAAATGGGATAGACCTTTTTTTTTTTCATTAGTAACGGGCGCCGATTGTTCCGACGAAACCAAAATGTTCTTTTCTTTTTTAATCTCTTCTTTATTTTCTTCCTTAACACTTTCTTTGGATGCAAAATCAAATATTTTAGACGAATTTGATCGAGGAGTTATTTTTTTATGCTTTTTATTCTTTGCATGACTTGTAAAAGCTTGTTTTCCCATGTTGCTCAGACTGATACTCCTCTTACAAAGTTTACAATACGCAGAAAATGGATTTTTTGGAACTTCTTTAATCCAAAAAGAAAAATCAGGATGCAGATTTGGATCCATCCAATCCGTATTAAATACGGACTTTGAAGCAGTCATTATGAGAAATTAAATCGCACAACTTATTAAATGAAATAAAACCGAAACTAAAACAACGGAACTACCACGCGCGCACATTAGATCGGTCGATCAAGCGGTTAGCGCGCTTTTGGGTTGAAGAGAGAAAAGGAGGAAAAAGAACGTCATGCGCCGCGCCGTCGCAAAATGATACGATGAGAGCAGGCGCCGAGCCAGGTGTGGGTTCGGCTATTCGCACGGCAAAGAAGGGCTGTAAGCGAAGAGTCACTTAAAATGAATTTTCGCGCCGCTTTGCCGGGGCTTTTTTTCTTCTGCAAAGAGAATTTTATTTTGAAAGTCGAGAAAAAAAAATTATGTTTGGATATAATAGGGAAAAAAATTCGCTGTATTTTCCAGATATTTAAGGATTTTTTCAAAATTCCCTGGATTTTCCCTGTTTTGGGGGGGATTTTAAAATTCCCTGTGTTTTCCCGGTTTTTCAGGTTTTCCCGGTGGCGTGGCAACCCTGTATAGTTTAGATTATTACATCTTCACGCAAGACAATGTGAGTATATTCACATTTCAAATGTTATGAAAGATTGGTTTGACAAACATAATAGTGTTCTTTTAAATCATTCACCTATTAGTCGTGACATGAACCTCATGAAAAACGTTTGGGGACAGCTGTATGCTTTCGAATGCTTTATGCAAATGGTATGCAATACACACTACTTGTAGAATTGAAAGCTTCAATTTGTGAAAACTGAAAATTAATTGGTCAGAAATACACTCAAAATATTGTTTTAAGAATTACATCTATAATAAAAGAAACTCTAATGAAAAAAGGCAGCTTTACTAGCTATTAATTTCAATTAAATGTGATATTTCATAAATGAATTTCCACTTTTTACGTTACTAAAATCTAAATTTTGACTGTAAGTTCCAGTTTTTTAATATGTATGAAACTTTATTTTTCGAAATTATTTGTTGTATATTACATTTCATTGTTTTTTAGGTGCATTCGTAATTATGTAAATACGTAGCACCTATAGTGGTCGTTCAGTCCGTCCGTCTGTCCGTCGTCCGCATATAACAACGCAAAAAATAACCAACCGAATCGTTTTAAATTAAAAATATATAACTATTACATAATTTTGTAGAGTCATTTGAAATTTTATGAAAATCGGATGCATAGATCAATTACAGGGACGATCAAAAGTATTCCGTTACATTACGGTCAATGGGAAAAAAAGTTTTATATATATTTTCGCTTGAAATTTAAAATGTATAATTATTACGTAATTTTGTTGCGTAATTTCAAATTTTATGAAAACCAGATGCATAGATCAATTACAAGGACAACCAAAATTATTCCTTTACATTACAGTCAATGGGGAAAAATGTTTCAAATGCATTTTAATCGTTTGAAATTTGAATTTAATGGTGTTACACACATTCGAACGTAATAAAATTGTTTTGCATCTATAAAGTACATATTATAATATGAATTTTGCATAATCTGTGGTGCAAAGAGCATTTGTTATTGATTTACAAGGCCACACAAAAATATTCTATTACATAATGGTATAGGGAGAACATTGTTTGGTGCTCATTTTAATTGTAATTAACTATTTACAATTTTATGAGATTGTTATATGAGAGTGACATTTTTAAAACTTCGTTATCGTACGAACGCATCTCATTTGCTACGCTTCACGTGCAATTTCCAACTTGTTAATGAATATTATAGAAGTTTTTGTTAAAAAGCCGTATTTTCACAAATCAATTTCCATCAGTGAAAAAACGACACACGTGAATGGCAGGTGAGGAAGGCTTACCTGATAGCTGTAAGTACGATAAGATTAAAGACGAATGGTGGTCTTTGTTTTGGTATGTTTTAAGGATAATTTTTGTGTATTATCAAACAAAAGTATCTTTTTTTATTATTCAAGCACATCAGAAGGTAATTGAAAAATCGACTTCAGAAGTCCTTCTTTACATACACGAACCTTGTCAAATTAAATAAAAGTGGGTAAAAGGTAAACATCGTCAAAATTAAAAAAAGATCATTCATGAAAGTTAAGTAATAAATTTCGGCAATGGATAGAAATAGATGGTAATCGTATTGAAAGCACATCCGTGAATGGCAGGTGAGGAAAGCCTACCTGATAGCTGCAACTATGATAAGGATTAAAGATGAATGATGGTCTTTGTTTTGTCGTGCTTTAAGGGTAATTTTCGCGTGCTATCAAACAGAATTATCTTAAAGACTGGTTGTTAGATGGAATAACATCCGAACACGTCCTTTAGATATGTAAACAATCATGAAACAAATGAATTCCCTTACTTGGAGAGTTTCGTTAAGATTAAGTAATTTTCTTTTAGCACTTTCGGGATGAGCGTCTTTTACATAGTTTTTTTACCTTTTCCTACCGGTTTTTCAAAGCAGAAATTTTTTTGTAACTGAATCAGAAAAATGTTAGCATTAAATAAGGCATAATTTACAATAAAAGTTTACTGGTGAGAATAATCCAGTTTTATGTGCCTCTTATGCGATGCGTATACTAGTCGCTCGTCCCCAAGGGTTTAACACTCAGCGGCGTTCATTGCTGGTATAAAATAAAGGAACTGCTATTAATATATATTTTTTGTACTTAAGTTCTGTCCAGTAACTTGATTCCCGTAATAAATAAATTCACCCATCAAAAATTGTATCTTTAAACATCTTTCTATCGAGTTCTTTAAACGTCATAATTTGAAAACAAATTGAAAAAAATTAATAACACAATACGATAATATTTCATCTTGATATGTTGATGAATATTATATTGTTGTCTATATTTTTATCTATTTTTTTACAGTGGGCGGTTTATGACATTAGTAGCAATACAATACAAAACGGATCTGTTTTATCTGCTAAAATACTTTAAATAGAGAGAAACATTGATTAATTCTGCTTTTAACTTTCATAAATATTCAAAACACAACTTCCATTTACAAACATTCTTGTTGCTAAAAAATAAAGAAAACATATCAGGTTGACAAGCGTGTAATTAATGTGATATCTTTAACATCTTTAAATAACTCTGAAGAGTCCTTTAATAAACGTCTAAATTTGAAGACAAATTGAAGAGATTTATAATTTAATACGATAGTATTTCGTATTGTTATATTGCAAGTAGTATATTATTGTCTACTTTTTTTTTCAGCGTCTGATTAAGTAAAAATACAATGTACATTAGTAAAAATATAATGCAAAGCGTGTTTGTTTTCTCTGCTAATATATTTTAAACAGAAACAAACATTAATTAATTAATTCAGTCTTTTACATTCATAAGTATTCCAAACTCGAACTTCCATTTACAAGTATTCTTGTTTGCTAAAAAATAAATAAAACGTATCAGGTTGACAAGCGTGTAATTATTAGTAACAGGGGGATTCCCTGTGGTGCCTCCTAAACGAATATGGGACGAGGCAGTCAAGCAGATTGCCAAAGATCATGTAACTCTGCTGAATTTTTTCGTTAAACATTATGTGTAGATTTTTCCTTATTACTAAATGTCATTTATTTCCTTTTCCGTAATCGATAGCATTGAACTTTAGCTTTCCCTGTACGTTAATGTATGAAAGATATTAAGTAGTTTTGCATGAAGTTTTTTAGATACTGGGTGATCTAAAAGTCACAAAAGAAATGTATTTCAATAATTCGAAACGCTCTAAGAATGATATATATTAAAATTTCAGTGTTGTTTCAACTTTTTGGAGCACCCTATACACTTAATAATAACCATAATATGTGATCAATAGCATTCCTTATTCATCTATTTGAATATTTCTTTTTAATTAATTTCAGTACAAAGTATGCATATTTTTTTTAATATGCCTGTCAATAAATGTATTCACTGCATTTAAAAAGTAGCACTGAAATTTAAAATATATATTTTACTTTTTAAAGCTTAATATTTTTTAAAACGATATGAAAAAACCAAGCGTTGCTTTTATTCGACTTTCTCTTCGAAAACAACTACACTAAAAATCCAAAACTTTGTTTACGCATTAAAATAACATCGCTTTTTTATGCTTGTTATTGTTGTCAAAGAAAATGTAGTCGGTGTTGATATCTGATTACAAATTGGCTGCAACAGTGTTGACAAAAATGGATATTGAAAGATGATTTATCTTTTAAAAAGCAAATTTTATGAAGGATGTTTACATTATATTAAATTTTACTTTTTTATCGTGTGTATTGAATATTTGCTTTCTTCTATATCGAAGAATAAAGTAGTGGAAAATTATGACTTCCTGTTTTCGACGGATTTATACGTTTCAGAAGATCATGAACATGATTTGACTGCTTTGAAAATTATCTGTTCATATAATAATGACAGTGTGATAACCTTGTTGAAAGCTACACGAATTTTTGGGGGCGATTTAACTTACTAATTACTGCATGGATTTTAATAAAACTTGTGATTCAGTTTGACTTTGAAATAAATTGATCTTGGTTAGGCTTTGGTGTTCTTCGGCCGACAGGTGGCACTGCTATATTAATGTACAGAATTTCATTAAATGTCATATTATGTTGAATTTTGACATAAATAGATAATGATGATTCCTTGATCACTATATTTCTATGCTAAATTATGAAAAAGGCTTTAAATTTCATATTCATAATTATTATTATAACAGTGATTTTGGATAATGACAGTGTACTATTTAAAGAAAATTTTGTAATGGCCACAACATACTAGTAAATTTATGTTGTGATATTGGAAATCAGTTACATTGTGTTAAAGTAATTTATCTCAATTTGCTAAAAACGTGCTTTATAAAATTACATGCGAAAATTGTAATTAAATTATCTAATAGTTTTGCATGCAAGCTTTCGAAATTAAAGCACAAAAAACGCTATGCGAACCATCTTTTATAGAATATTTTCCTAAATATATTATTATTTCTGTATGGTTTATATTCCATTTATTGGTACTGTTTGCTTATCCCAATGACCAAAAATATTTAGCTAAACTATAAGAGTAAATGTCAATAACCGATGATCGTAAATGTCACATTCAATTGACATTTAAAATGTTGTACGTTTCTGGTACGTCATAAAGTTGTTTTTTTAATTAAACATTTCATTTGTACATTTTCTATTGTTTTACTAATTTATTTATTCTTTTGTTATTTAAAAATTATTGCAAATTCTGATGGGTATCCGTTTTCGTTTTTTAGCCAAATAAAGAGTATTAGGTCATAGGGTAAAGACAATGAATAGAGATGAAGTATGATAGTTGCAGGTTATGCCAAAAATGAAACTCTAAAATCCCTCACATTCGGCCCAAGTACAAAAGCATGCTTTCATTAAAAAAGAAGAAAATCTTTTTTAAAATATAGTCTTTAATTCATAATACGATGAAATGCTACTTTAGAATGCTTAAACGTAAACATATCATTTTCATTTAGGAAAAAGTACACTGGTGATGTCAATGTATATGTCCCTTGTTCCATGTGTTTTTTATGTTTACCGAATGAGGGCTTTTAAATTTGAGTAACAACCGATTCATATCGCAAACCGTTTTTACAGTATACTGCATCTTCATCTCTCTTTTTCCTCCAAGACATTAGGCTCTTTACAATTTTCCCTTATTGATATTTATTATATATCTTAATAAATTCGATTATTACATTTAAAATACATTTTATTCACAAATACAATATCTTGAAAATACCTTAATAATAATTTTACGTTTAGATACGTAAACTATGAGTATTTTTTAGTCCGAAATCGTCTAAATAAACCTAATTTTGTATCTGGTATGTCTCTATGCCATAAGTAAACGTCATCATTAAAGTAACTCTAAATTTAAAAGATTTTATTTAAAATATAAATTCATTACTATTCCTATCTTAAAATTTTAAAATGGCAAAAACCTTTCATCTGTATAATTTGAAGAAAAGTTTGGTTATTTGTATAATTTGGCCAAATTGGTCGACGGGATAGTCAAGTTGTACCGGTTTATTTTATTATTTTTGTTTCGAAATACGTGCCTTTAGCATCGGCTAAATTGACCAATATATATTTTTTAATGTTAAAGTGGTTTATTTCAACATGATAAGAATGTACTTTTTAAAATTGCGAGCAAAATTTAATAATCAAATATTTTTACAAGCAATCTTTGGGGCTGTGCAAATATACGTTATCAACTTTTTCGTATTTTTGGATTCCCTCCCCTCCTTCCACTATCATGTGTTATCATCCTTTGAACCCTCTACCCGGTAATAATATCGTTATTAAACTGTATTTTTTTATTATTTATTTATTAATTATTTATTTATTATTATTATTTTTTGTGATACATAAAAGTAAATATATTTATTTTTCGCATGCTTTATTGTTCCAAATGAAGAGAAGTCAATAAAATTTCCCTTTGTATCAAATAACACTTAAAAGTAATAGTTACGAATTAAAAGTATTTTATAATATCTTTTTGTTACATAATGCACTCAACAGGTTAAAGTTTTGTTGTATTTCTATCTTTGTTTTCTTCATTAGTAAACACACGCTTCATTTCAAATATACTTCTCATCTGGTTTCTCGAACCATGATTATATATGCAATGCATACACATATGAAACTTATGAAGAAGAATAGGAATGTAAAACTTTGAGGTATTTTACATTTTAGAATGAAAACATTTTATAATAATTTAATGATTTTAATAATAATTTTGCATTCCTATAAAAATAGATAACAAACTAAAAAAGGATAACATACTATTTTGAACCCAAAAACCATGTTGCAAATAAAAAGAGAAAATTTTGATTGAATCAAAAATGATATCGATTGCAAAAAACATCCCCCTTCCTCCCCATAGAGATATGTTATGATAGCATGTAACCCCGCATTCCCCCCTAAAATGGTAATGTTATATTTGCACAACTCCTTTCGAAATTACAGCACGGTAAAAGAATCAGGGACGTAACTAGAAGTGAACCATAGGGGGGGGGGGGGGGGGGGCTCATAATTTTTTCTTCTCTTTCTGACGCAGAAAGATAAATTAGTGACTATTCACATTGTAGGTACTTATTAAACTGTTGAACTAACTTCATTTTATGCTAAGAAAAGTATAGGATGATGAAAATTTTGAGTGTATAACTGGTGCAAAATTAAACATCATGTTAACTTCATATGTATATATAAGATGAGAGAGTGTTGAAATACTTATTTTAGATACAATTTAGTAACTCTGCAAAAAGGTGCAAGGGTCTCAAAACTAAATTAGATTTTTGAACAGAATTTCATTTGAATTTTCGGAACAGAAATTAATTGAGTGACTTTGGAATCTTTTCCAGGGGTGGGGGGGTGGGGGGTTGAGCCGCCCATAGCGCCCCCTTAGCTACGGGCCTGAAAACAATGCATATCCTCTTTAGATAGAATGTTTCACTTAAATGCATATGATCTTTGTTGCAAAATTAAAGAGGAAAACCCGATCCACCTTCTGTATGACAGCTTCGTTTTTCCCGCGTTACAAAATGAGTGATTAGTTCCAGACGACAGCGGTAATGTTAGATCATCATCTTTATGAATTTATTGATGTGTCTTTTTCTTAATGAGTCAGTGCCCTACTTATTATTGTTTTTTATTATAATTTTATGCCATATCTAATGTTTTTCACAGAATTAAGAAAAAAGTTAACACTATTTCTACTGGTGTCAAATGACACCTTTTAAAAGATTTCGACGTATGGTTTTTCAAGACTGAAACAATTACAAATCTTTTTTATGCTTATCATATTCATAAACTACGAGTAAAAGAAACTAAAATCAAAATGGTGTCATTTGACATTGATAAAAATCATGTAAAGAGCTCACATTAGTCACTGAAAAAAGAACTGGATGATAATAATAAATCTATGGGGGCGTTATTTTCAATTGCTCAAATTTTAATATTTTTGAACGATTTTTTTTTTTTTTTTTTTCATAGGATAGCTAAGAACGATGATTTCGAGTTTAGTTTTAACTTTTCGATTTTGGTAGTACATATATATATATATTTTTTATATTAGGATTTTTTTTTTTTTTTTTATTTCAGAACCAGTTCAAACCAATCCCAAAAATTAAAGTTTTTTCTTTTTTTTTCTTTTTTTTTTCTTTTTTTTTTTTAAATATCTGAAACCAAAAATGAAAATAAAAATTAACCGTAAAGAAAAAAAAATAAAAAGTATTAAAATTTGATTGAGATATTTGAAAATAAGGCCTCCATAGACTTAACACATTCGCTGCCGCTCACGCGAATGCGCGTAATATAGCGCCAACGTTAACCCCCTGACTGGCCAGCCAAAGGGTAATATTGTAATGTTGTTTTCTCTGTAATTTATTAAAAATATTTAAAAAAAAGATGTTTTTTCCAACCTGATACAAAATATTTTATTATTATCGGTGTATAATCTTTGATAGCATCAATCCTAACTTAATTTTTCAGAACTGGGTTTTATTTGTGGAATTATACTAATTTAAATATTGCTTATGTTGCAGTGAAACCTGCAGCTTAGTGTGTGAAAAAAATCAGCCGGCGGCAGTCAGGAGGTAACGTTAAGGACTACTCACGCGCCAGCGCGGTATGTGGGGTGATGTCCATTAGCCAGTCACGCGCGGGCCTGGGAAGATCTTTCACTGATTCTTTGTTATAAAAAGTAAATCAGCTTCTGGGAAAACCCACTTCTACAGTACGGCATTATCTAGCATCACATCTTTAAGTAAGCGGCAGCGAACGTGTTAACATTACCATCCGGGTCTTTCTCAGTTACTTCTGTAGGCTCTTAAATGCATATCATCCCTGTTGCAAAATTAAAGAAAAAAAACTGATCCACCTTCCGCATGACAGCTTCGTTTTCCAGAGTTACGGAATGACTGATTATTTGCAGACGGCAGCGGTAATGATAGATCATCTTTATGAATTTATTGGTGTATCTTTTTTTCTTAATTAGTCAGTGTCCTACATATTATTGTTTTTTATTGTAGCTTTTTGTAGCAGCCTGATTGCAGAAATAAAAAAAAATAAAATACATAATTACGAACGCACCTGAAAATGAAACAATTAAAAATTATTTTTAATACAATGAAGAATTTTTATAATTGAATCATATTCATAAACTACAAGCAAATAAATTTAAAATCAAGTCTTTATAATGGTGTCATTTGGCATTGATAGAAATTGTGTTACGTGTAAAATTTTTAGAATGCAATTTATCTATTTAATATGCCAAGAAAACTCCATCCTTAGATTCGAACCTTCGAATTTGACATTAGAGGATGGATGTTCCATTCACTACACCACTTGATTAAAAATTAATTGAATATTTTTAGTTTTCACTTAATTGAAAAAAGAATATTTCTGTTTGTTTTTCTTGTAAGAAAATTTTTTGATTTTAATGTTCAACGAGTAAAGATGAAACTTAAATTTCCGTTTAGTATAGGAAAATGTACGATTTAACTGAAAACAAAATGTTTCTGGTAAATGACAAAAATGTTACGTAAAATCGACAGCACTCATATGGGAATTTTTCACAATGTAGTTTTGGCTAAAAAGTTATAATTTTTTTTAGTGTAAGCAGGGAGTAAAAGCACTCTTTAACGCTAAACCGTTAGATGAGCAAAACTGACTCAAGTCATTCAAGTATATTTGAAACCAGAACTTTTATATAATATTTTATTCAATTATTTATTTTATTTCATTTATTGGGTCATTTTTAGTTCGAAATATGTGTATTTAGCATCGATTAAACTGGCCGGGATAGGCGTCCTAGTGTTAGAGAGATTTCAGCATGCTTTTTAAAATTGCACGCAAAATTTCTAATAAGTGGACATAGTATCTGTCAGGTTTGGATAAGTGATCATTATCTACAACTATTCTTATGTGATACTATTCTTTCATTTGCTAATGTACTCTGTGTACTGTAAGCTCTAATATAGCATTCCTTCCTTATCTGGAGTATTAATCCGAGTAGCGAGGGGACCTAGTTCTGGTTGAAAGAATGTAGCATGCAATAGGGGGCCTTTCACTTGTCAATCAAAGTTATAGGTAAGACAGGTGAACAGGGTCTGAAGAAAAGATATGTCTTGAAAGAGTGACCTTCCTTTTTGAGGACAGAATCCTTGCGAAAAAAGGAATGAACCCCGTTTGCTGATGGCTCGCTTGGGAGTGAAAGCTGAGAGGTTAGTCTTGATCTGGCGAAAGAAGAATGAGGTGGTTGAAAAAAAAAGCTCTTGTGCAAAAAAATCATATGTTGAGCGAGGCTCTAAGAGGACTGAGCATAAGTGTGTGGAGAGATTAATAATGATCTCAGAGTTAATTAGCGTGCATAAAACAGGTATAGAGTAGCTTAACAGTGCACAGAACTTGTCTTCTGTATTCAATTAATCTTCGGATCACTTATATCCGAGTTCATAATTGTAAATATGGTGTAAATAAATTGTTCATTAAGTTTAATTGAAAGAGTTAGTCTTCTTCACTACGTACCTCTAATGAATGTCCGCTATCATGTGATTATATCGGAAGTGGCAGCATACTAAAGTGAAGGATTATTTTTCAAAGTTTTGTGGACTTAGGGGGAAATCCGATAGTACATTTGAAACTTTTTTTTTTCAATTTTGAATAATGCTGTAATATATGTGTTCGACACAATACTAAATACCAAAAACTAAATAAAATTTAAAAAATTACAAAACAGCTTATTTTACTAAAATTTAATTAAAAAAATTAACTTTAAAAAAAATTCGAACATTTTCATAAACATAAATTTTTTTTGATTTGGGTTTTTTTCCACATTTATTAGAATTTATTACATAAAACTGTGCATAAATTTCTAGATATATGGGATTTTGTATTTAATGTGATTTTTTTTTTTCTCTTGTGTACATTAAAAAAAATGAAGGAATTTCAACAAAAAAACTATAAACTTGAATGTTGAATCCATGCACATAAATATTAAATACACCATGGAGAACAGGTACAGAAAAATTCAAATCTGTATTTAAATTAGCAGAAAAACTTTAGTATTTATCGAACAAGCAAATTATGAAAATATGAACAGGGAGAAAAATCAGTTTAAAATTTTCACTTGTATCGGTAATTGCGTTGGATCAATTAACAAATTTAGAATATCACATGATATAATTGACGTGTAGGTTAAAAACGATGTATCAAAATATCCACAACTAAAGACGCTTTCAGTTAATATTAAAAAAAAGAAAATAGCTATTTTGACCAATTTCAAGGTACTGTATACCCTCAAACTGTTTAATAATTATATATATGCAATTTTTACGGAAACACAGACAATGCAATGCGTATAGTCTTTTGATAGAATGCTTCACTTAAATACATATCCCTGTTGCAAAATTAAAGAGGAAATCCGACCCACCTTCTGCACGACAGTTTCTTTTTCCAACATTGACAGTATGACTGATTAGTTGTAGATGATAGTAGTAATGATAGATCATTCTCTTTATGAATTCATTAATATATCTTTTTCTTTTTGAGTCAGCATCCTGCTTACTTTTTTTCGTGTAACTTTGTGTCATATGTGATGAGGATTTTCAGCGGAATTCCAAAAATTTGCCATCCACTATAATCCATTTCTTCTGAAAAGAAAAAAGTTGGAAATTGCACGTTTAACGTAGTAAATAAGGTGCGTTCATACAATGAGGATTTTTTAAAAATATTCAGATCTTGATGTAATACTTTATAGTACGTCGGATATACTATCTGAACTCTTTTGTGTGTCTCTATAAATACATCTGTTTTCTATTATACGGGAGGTAACTTGTAGTAATCAGCAACGTATATCGATTTCAGAAAATGAGAAATAGTTTAATGTAATTAATATGCGTTTCAAACAATGTTTCCCCTTATATTTTTATGTAATGGAATACTTTTGTGTGGTACTGTAAATTTATAAGAAACATTCTTTACACCACAGATTGTACAGAATGTATATTTTAGTACATACTTTATAGATGCATATCAATTTTATTGTGTTCGAAAGAGTGTAGCATCGTTAAAATGTACTTGAAAATATTTTCCCATTGGCCGTAATGTAATGGAGTATTTTTTATTGTCCCTATAATTGAACTATACATGCGATTTTCATAAAATTTGAATTGACTTAACAAAATTGTGCAACAATCAAATATTTTAAATCTCAAACGATTCAGTTGAGTGGCTTTTGCTCTGTTATATGCGAACAGACGGACGGACCTAACGACGGATATAGGTGCTACATATTTACATAATTAGGAACGCCTCTAAAAAGTAGACAAACTCTCATTTTAACGGACAACTTCATTCAAACAAAGAGATAACACATTAATGTTAATGCTATGAGAGTCTTATTATTAAGTATCTCACTTGCATTTCAGAATTTTTACTTTATTTTATTTATTTATTTTTGCTGTTGGATAGCTGATGTCAATTTCCAGAAACTTTTTTATATTTTTCAATTTTAGTTGATTTTTTTCTTTCTTTCCTTAATGAGCCTTTTTTTCAATTTCGAAACTGTTTCCGAATGTTAAATTATCCTCATAAAGAAAAGAACTGTAATCAAAATTCTAAATGTAGAAGAAGATTTTTGTAGAGATTGATCTCAACTATGACTATGGTTGGTTGTATTTGTGACGGCCAGTTATTAGCACGTGGGATATAGGCCTTAAAAAGATATGCCTCCCGTGGGAGTCTTTCGAAAGGAACCTAACCCGTATTTACCTAAAGAAATCCAAGATTCGAAGGAAACCACTGAAAACTGCGAACGATTAGGCCGACGGCCGCGAATGGGTTCGAAATTAGCACATGCCGTCTACCAGTTTCAAGAGCAGAACTTTTTAGACATTGGTGGGGCCGATCTCAACTATGAAATGTATACGTATATGTTTGTTTATATATTAAAAATATTGAAATTCAAACTGAAATTTAATAAAAAACTGTTTAATCTTTTTTAGTTATCAGTTTGTTAATACTAATCCATAACCTAAATTTAAAAAAAGTACATAAAAAAACCCTGGGGTCTGAAGAAATTATAAGAAAAATCCCATAGAGTTAACATTAGCCTGCGAGTGTCTCATATGAGTGAAGTACACAAAAGACAATTTGACTTATAATAACTATTCCCTACTTCGAGGTTCTTTAATAGTTGAGTAATAATGGAATAATTCTGAATTCTTCTTTGCGATGAGATGACTACATACTTCAAGAGTTAATAATTTTTCTAGATATAATTTCCAGATGCATCTTTAACATCACATTTTCTGCTCCACAATTAAAAGCACATTTTTCTTATACGGTTTTTATTATATGGTTAAGCGAACCCATTTTATAACGAATCCTTAGATTTATTGAAACATTTTTATCATAATTTTGTTACAGGTGTCTACTAAATCCTTTAAATAGTACAACGAACACCTGGATCATTAATTTATTTATTTATTATAGAAAGGTTAGAATTATTATAGAAGGGTTCATTAATTTATCATAGAAAGTTTTGACTATATCTCTGAAATTGTGGTGCAGTATCTCGGTATTAGGGTTCGGCCCGTTGTTCAAATCGGGTCAAGTTGATGATTTTTTTTTTTTTTTTTTTTTTTTTGCTTTCTGTTATCAGAATCCAATCGGGTTGGCTCTAAATGTTTCATTTTCAAGTCAGTTCCGAGTTGAGTCAATTTTCCAAAAGAGAAGTCTGAATATTCTTCAATTAAACAAACTTTCTTTGAATGTTAATGAGTGTACATATGTACATTTTTATACATAAAAGATGAAATTGATATTAAAGATGTAATTATAGATTACATTTCCATAATTGTGTTAAAGTACGGATTATTTTTTTTCACTTCAGATTTGAATATTTCTTTTTAAAATTTGAATATTTCGGGTTCGAATTATTCTCATGGTGATGAAATTAGTAGTCGGGTACGGGTCGTATTTTGTGTTTACTTTAATCCCTTAATTCTCTCGCCCGTGACTTTCGTGGCCAGTGTCGGCTATTTTCCTAAGAATTCATATTATTTGATTCCCGTCAGATGTTTAAAAAAAAATTATTCTGATATTATGTTATGTGTCATTAAATAAAGTCAATACAGTCAAACCTCGTTAACACGAACACACTTAACTTGAATTGCTTTTAACATGTACTGTTTTCAGAATTTCCTATAAAAATGAATACAAAAATTTGATACTGATATTTTGAATTACAGTTATCATGAACAAAATGTTGATTCCCTTGAGGTTCATGTTAACGAGGTCCAACTCAGAGTTGGCAAGTTTTTGACAGTGTACGGTTTTATCCGGTTAAAACCGTGGTTTAAACCGTCATGGCTAAAACCTCTTGTCAAAAACCTCGTCAGCAACCTCAAATACTACACTGATCTGTAAAATTTCACATTAAAAATCTGTCACAAATATACAAGATTAGATGTAATATTAAAAATTCACTTTTACTGTATTGTATATTATCATTTCCGGAAAAAAAAAATTGTCATAAATCTGAAAATTTGGCCTGCCTCCCAACTTGCTCAACTAGCAATGCTTCTGCTATCAAGCCCTGCTAGCTTAGCACCAATTGAGAGAGTATTTTGTAACTTCGGCTTCATACACTCTAAATTCATAAACAATTTGGGTGTAAATAAATGTGCTAAATTGGTTAAGTGCTATAAGATGCTGTGGGGTAAAATTGATCCAGATTATTTACTGTACAAAATAATTTTTTACTGTTTGAACATTCTAAAAAACAATGTTTTATTGCAATTAAAGTAATTTAATTTTTTTGTAATTATTAAATTACAGTATAATTAATTTTAATTAAAAAATTATTCAATGTTTCTCTCTTGTTCTTAAAATGTTTAAAGCGCATTACACGTTTTTGACGGTTTAAACCAGTTTTTGACGGTTTAAACCAGTTTTTGACACTTGTCATGTCAAAAACCAGTTTCTGACGTCAGAAACCCAACCCTGGTCCAACTGTTCTTCTACTTCAAAAAGCGGCGACAACCAAATAAGGTTAATAATAATAATAATAACAATAATTAAAAAAAGTAGCTTACACCTATCGGGCGCGGCGTTTATGTGTGGTATTAAGGGGTTCCAGGACACAAAAATCGCCAAATTTTCAAAACAGTTATTGCATTAAAATTTATCTATTTCTTTAATGCTTAAAATGACGTTTAAATCATGTTTCTATCTTAATTAGGAGAGTAAATATTATATATTTTTTTTCATTTTGGTTTGTTTGCAAAATCTAACTTTTAAGTAATAGATGTCATACACTGTAAAAAAAAATTCAAGAGGTTACTAAAAATTTCTTATTAAATTTGTATTCCACAGAATTTTTTAGTGACCATTACAAACTTTTTTTTGCAAGTGAAACAAACATTTCTTTTGTAAACTGAACAAAAGAATGTTTTGTATAACTAACTTAAAACTGTTTAGTATGAGCCACCAATCAAATTTTAGTAATAGCTCCAAAATTATTTTTAGTAACCATTACGTGTGCCCGAAGAGCAGGAGCTGCATCCAGTGGGTAAAAAGAGAGACTTCTGAAACGGAAGATTTTCAGTAAAGTCGTAATAGATGGCAGCACCAAACACTGCTACCTACTCTATTTTGACATGTTTCTAAAGGGGAGGGAAAGTTCAGAGATCATTACCCATAGTAACTGCTACGACAGGATTTTCATAATCCCTTTATTTACATTCGGCGCATATTTGGCGGTGGCCAGCATCGAACCCAGGTACTTTCAGCCTGCAGTTCGGTGCTATGACCACTAGGCTATCAGGGCCACACCAGGTGAGTTTTTGTAATAGCTATTAAAAATGTAAAACTATTAATTCTATTCGTTGCTAGCTTTTTTCTAGTAATTCTTACAGATTCCTTGTAACCGAGTAAGATTACTAAAAATTTTTTAGTAATTACAAGGATTACTAAAATTTTTTTAGTAGATCGACTCTTTTTTTACAGTGTAGAAATGACTTCTTGTAAAAATGCGGGTATTTTTTTCTTTTTTTTCATGATGAGTTTTTTCATAATTTTTCATTTTTAAATTCTTATAACTCAAGAATTCAAAGATAAATGTGTCAAACTTGGAACATATCTTTTTTGATTGTTTTACTTTAATTTTGATTCAGCAATTTTGAAAAAAAAAAAAAAAAATTCTTTCTGAAAATATGGTTTCTTACTTAAAGTTACATCATTTTTGTTTTCAAATTTTTATTTTAGATATTTTAAATTTTTATTAAATTAATATTTTTAAAAAGGCTGAATCAAAATTTAAATTTCGATATTTTTGTTTATTTCAATGCAAAAACATTTTACAAATAATATTTCGAGTTATAAAGATTTTAAATCACCCCACTTTTTTAATACATTTTAAATTTTGAATTTATAACCCTCTCGGGTCTGGTGTACTGTTAATGGTACATGTCCTTAAATGGAGTATTATTTTGTTTTAAGAAATATTTTAGCTACTATTTGCATAAGGTAGAACCCGTCGAATTTCGGCGAAAGAAAATATTTATGAAGGACTTTTAATAAACCTACGAAGTTAGTTACAATAAAAAATGAATCTAATATTGGTTTTTCTAACTCGCATACACATATTATTTTAACCGAAAGTTAACAAAATAATATGTCTAAACTCAGTTGTCCGAATTATTAAAATTAAACTTTAATCGTAATGTAAGCAGTAAAATATAATAAAGATATGTTATTATGACGAAGTTATTAATTAAGTTTCTTAAGCTTAGTATTCTAAAATGATAAACTGCAAAATTTATTCCACTTTGGCTTAATCATAGAATTTTTCTCCCATGAAATCTAAATCCGACATGTGCAAGACAAGACAAAGGCTAATGGGAAAACTGCAACATAAAGATACCGTAATCTGCTTTTTTTCGGTCTTTTTCCCCTTTGCTGTCAATAGGAATGGAGTTCTTCTGTTGCCACAATTAGAAAAACGGTATTAAAAACTACAAAAAAATTAATATCTCAAAAATAAATTGAGATACAATTTTCAAACAAATTGCATTTAAAAGCACATTTTTTTCCCTACAAGATCGTGTAAAAATTGAAAATGTGGGCTGTTTAGAAATTTAAAAAATGTTTAGTAGCAAAAATTGCAAAACCGAAATTTCATTTCAAATTTCAAGTTGCCATTCGCAATATGACGTACGCGTTACGCACGGATACGTTTGGCCTTTATAATAAACATATAGTAATGTTAGTATTTGTTTATGCATTTACTATATGACTTTATTGATGTTTAGGCATTTAGTAATAACAATTATTATTATTTTTGATTAATTCTCTTTACGCCGTTTGCAATATTTTTATTTTAATCATATATTTCACTAATTAAATTTAAAATAAAGGTTACTTTCCTGAAATAAACCTGTGTAATAAAACGCAAAAAGTATTAGAATGCTGCAATATAAGTTAAACCTTGTTGTAATACAATATTTTCTAACCATATCCAAAACTTCTTCCTTAGCTTATTGTCATATCAATATCAGTTGAATAGTACGCAAAACAGCATCATTCATTATCTTTAAGACAATGATATATTCGTTAAACTCTAATTAGCCTATATGGATGGCTAGTGTTAATATTAATAACCTAAAAACAATTTTCTCTAAAAACTGAAAAAAAATTCGGACCCGAAAGGGTTAAAAAAATATGAGAAGTTTCATCATGTGATTTTGTTAACAAAGTAATATAATTAACCATTGCAAAAAACTCAAAATTTTAATCCAATAAATAAAAGTTATTTTAAAATGTGTCCCAGAACTCTTTAAATAGCATTTTCAGGATGTAGTTTACCCGTGAATGATTCGATTCTGAGTGCCCCTATAACCAATTTTTATTTATTGATTTTTAAGAAATCTCATAATACTCAGATCTTAAAAGTACTCAGTTTTATCCGATTTTATGAAAATAAAAGTTATTTTATTTATCTATATTTCTTTAAATGGTGGATCTTAATAAAAACAAATAAAAAATGCACAGTAACGAAGTAAAAAGAAATTATTCCACAAAAAAATCTTTAATAAAAAAAATGCTCTTTTGAAAATAATAACAACCCCAGGCTGAGGAGAAAAAATAGTATCTTCAAGCTTTACGGGGAAAAAATTGATCAAAGGAAAGAAAATAATTAGTTTTGGTTAGAGGCACAAAAAATATTATACTGAATTGCATTTGAAATTTCGATTTATTTAGAATTGCTGCATATTTACTAGATATTTTAAAAGTCTCATTCATTAGTTATGTTTTTATTAATTTAACAAGTAAAGAATAACAGAAGAAGAAACAAATTTTAAAATGCTTGAGAAAATGTATTTTAAACAAATCTCCTTAATTTATGAAAAGTTGAAAAAAATCTGGAATGATTTGACTGATTTTTGGAACATTTCATAGAATTATTATGCGTTGAGATAAGCAATAATACTATGTAAATGTAATACTGTTATACCCTAGCTTTGTTGCAATATTAATTGAAAGGTTTTCGTATTGTAGTAAAGTTTTGTGATCAAATTAAAAATTGGTATTATTTGCTAAGAAAGTGATTTATTTTAAATTTCATTAGTATTAAAAATAAAATAAGATTAATGTATTTATAAATAAAATTTAAATTTCTCGACAGTCTTTAAAATTTAATAATAGAATGCTCAAATAAAATATTTGTTTTCAACTGAATACTTTCAATCCACGACATTTTTTCTTGGTACAATAAAAAGGGATATTTGAGAATATTTTTATAATCTTCTCAAATAATTTTTGACACCTAAACAAAAAAAAAAAAAAAAAAAAAAAAAAAAAAAAACAATTTAAAATAAATTCTTAGATGTACTTTTCCTTTTATTAAGATAAAAGTCTACAGGGAAAAGATGAAGTTTCTCAAATAATAGCATTGTTGTAAATGTAAGTCGAAACTTTTTAGGATTCTAGCAAAGTTTCGTGATTCAATTTAAACTTGGTCTTCTCTCGTTAAGAAAGTCGTATTATTCACATATTATTAACATCAAATAGTCAAAAAAAAAAAAAAAAAAAAAAAAAAAAAAAACTAATGGAATGATATTTAAATGAAAAAATTAAATCTGCTACTTTGCATAAACTTAATAGACACTTATTAGAAAGTAAAAAGTAAAATATTTGTTTTGATAACTTTGAAAACGCTACAAAACCAGATGAAACAACACCGAAAAACTAGCAATAAACCACAATTAAATAATAAAACTTCAACCCTTTTGGGACGCGCAACACGTATGCGTTCCTGCAAATAGGCTTAAAAATCCTTCTTTATCCCCACCAGTAAAATTTTACTGTAAAATTTAAATTATTTAATCGGAGCATTTTATCGATTTACTAAAGCACAAAATTCAGTTTTCTAAAACCTGTGACAAAACATTAAAACTTTCGTAAAAGGATGTCGTCGCGAAGTGGTTAAATAAATCACCATAAATATTTAAAAACACACAGTACGCTTTTCCCTCTGGAAATTATAACAGGACATAACAGGAATGCCTTTTGTTCGATTTCCGCGATATCTCTATCTCTAGAATTAATGCACGGAATTTCATCAAACTTCAGATTCAGTTATTTATTGACATAAATTTATGCCTGTTTACATTTCAAAGTAAATCCTTCGATAGGTGACACTGCTATGCAGCTTTATTTAAGATTTCCGCAATGCTGAATCTCCAGAACTAAAACAAGAATTTTTATGAAAATTTAGATTCAGTTAGTCCTTGACATGAAATGACGTTTCATATATTTTTGTGTAAATCGCTCAACAAATGGCATTGCTATGCTGCATTTTGTGCGATTTTCGCAATAGCCCTATTTTCAGAAGTAATGCACGGAATTTCCTCAAACTTCAGATTCAATTAGGCCTTGACATAAATTGGTTTTGTTTACATTTTTTGTCAATCTCCTTAGAACTCGCTCTGCTTTGCTGAATTTGTAGGATTTACACTATTTTAGCAAAAGCCATGTCTCAAAAACTAATGCACGGTATTTCATAACTTTATAATCCTCATTACGGCCCAGACGGCCATTTAATTTTGGCACCATGCTAACAAATTTCGAAATGTTAACATATATGAGATAAAAGAAAGTTTTGGGATTACTACAACCGAGTAATTTATAATAGGTTGCATTAAAATTTCGGTCATGCCCGTTTTTCTATACGGTATTCTGAAAGGTCTCTCTATCTTTGTCTCTCAAGAAAATGTAGTTGGAAATTAATTATGATTGATGTTATTTTCCGTACATATTTGTTACATCGAGATCTGCATAATAGCCATAATATTATCTCTGTAACGAATCTGCGCATCTAATATTATTTACACGATTTGCCTGCATATCGATACTCCCCAACAAGTTTTTCAATATGGCCTCCTTTTTTAATCAGAATATCTAATTTCACGCTAGAAATTTCAAATAATAACTTTTACTTTACTTAAAGAGAAACGTTTTGGAGTCATTTAAGGTAAAATTTTTCGTTCGGAAATTTCGATTAGAATTCAGAATTTCTAAATAAAAAAGTAGGCCAAACTAACAACTTGCCCTCTACTATAGTGACATAATATTGTTCTATCCAGAATTGGCGATCTTCATTGTTTATCATTGGATCAGTGCGCCCGCCCTTATTTAAAAGTTAGACAGACTGCTTTACAATATGTTAGGAAGTATTAAAAACGGTAAAAAACTGTCGGTTTTATAAGTAAAGCAATAATGTTTCTTTAAAAATTCTAAATTGTGGTATCTTCAAAAAATATTTTTTTTTTCAGTAATGTTTTTGAAAAAAAAATATTGCATTTTAACAAAAACAAACAAGTTTGAAATTGCACGTCAAGCGAAGGAAATGAGGTTCGTTCGTACTATAGCGAAGTTTTAAAAATATTCAGATCTTGCTGTATTAGTATTCAGTACTTCGGATATTGTATGAATATCCGAAATCTTTTGTGTGTTCCAGTAAATACTATCTTTCTTCCATTATACAATAAGTAACTTGTAGTAAACCCAGAAACATATATAGATTTCGTAAAATGAGAAATAGTTTAATATAAATAAAACGCACCCCAAACAATGTTTCCTTCTATAGCATTATGTAATGGAATATTTTTGTGCGGACCTGTAAATTAATAAAAGTATTCTTTACATCGCAGATTGTACTGAATGTATAGTTTGGCATATACTTCATAGATGCATATAAATTTTATTATGTTCGAAAGAGTATAACATCATTAAAATGCATATGAAATTATATTTTCTCTTAGGCCGTAATGTAACGGAATACTTTTGATTGTCTCTGTAATTGAAGTATGCATCCAATTTTCATAAAAATTGAAATGACTCAACAAAAATATGCAATAATTATATATTTTAAATTTCACACGATCCGGTTGGATAGTTTTTGCGTTGTTACATGCAGATGGACACACAGCCAAACGAACGGACAGATAGACGGATGGACGGACTGAACGACGAATATAGGTGCTACATATTTATAAAATTACCAAAACGTTATATTCAAGAATCTTTGGTAATCATATTTCATTTTTATGGCCTATTGTTTGGATAAATTTAAACCTTTGTTTTAAATTCGATGTACTTATGCAGATGTAATCAAAGTTATTTTATATGCTTTTGAAATAGAACAAGTCCAGTATAGTTTTACAACCCTTTAAAATAAAAATTTTGTAGTTAGAATTTAAAACAGTGTTTTAAGAATCCACAAAAATATTATCTTTATTTATGAAGATAAAAGACTCCATATAAAAGGTGGAGTTTCTGAAACACCAGCATTGTTGCAATGTTACTTGAAAGCTTTTCGGATTGTAGTACAGTTTCGTAATTCAATACAGATTTGGTCTTCTTTTATTAAGAAAGTCGTATATCTTTTTACATTCAATAGAACTAAATAAAAAAATAAAATCAGATAGAAATAATTTTAGAACTCCTATTATTTTAACTCCTTTTAAAACTTAAAATAGAAAACAAGAAGTAAAAATATTCGTAGTTTAAAAGAAATTCAAAACATTGTTTTATAAGTATTCGATGTTTATCTTGATAATCAAAGGTAATTTCCTATAAAAATTTTACACAGCTCAAATTGTGTAGACTCGTGTAATTTAAAGTATGATATAGAATTATTTATATTTCTTTTTTATTAGTAATATTTTCAACAAAAAATCTAAATATAATTTTGCTCTTTAACAACAACAACAACAACAAACAACAACAACAACAAGGAAAAGGAAAAATAAGATAAAAAAAAAAAGAAAAGAAAAAGACAGTTATAAACAAGAATTTTTGGTTCAAACAACTTTGGTTAACGTCAAATTTATGGCCTCCTCTTTTGGCATTTTTAAACATTTGTTTTAAATTATAATTGCTTTTACAGTTACAATCAACTTTTTTTAACGCTTTATGAATAAAAACATCGAGTATACTTTTACAATTCTTTAAAACAAAAATTACGCAGTTAGGACTTAAAAAAGTGTTCAAAGAATCCTTAAAAGTACTATCTTTATTGATGAAGAGAAAAGTCTCCAGATAAAAGATGAAGCTTCTGAAAGACCATCATTGTTGAAAAGTTACTTGAATGGTTTTCGGATTGTAGTAAAGTTTTGTTGTTCAGTACAGATTGATCTGCTTTTATTAAGAAAGACGTATATCCTTTTACATTCAGTTGTGCCGAATAACAAACAAAATTAGATAAAAATAAAGAAAAAAGTGCAAATGTAATTTTAATTGTTTTTAAAACTTAAAAAAGAAAGCCAAAACAAAGTATTTGTCTTTAAGCTACATTAAGTATAAAGCACCGTAAAAAATTTATCTAGCGTTACTCCATAAAATTGGCGGCAGCTACTGCTTCCAATTTTATGGATTAATTTTTTTTCACTTATAAAATGGTGTAATTTAAGCATATATTAATGGTGTAAAATTACCATGTTACATCAGTTATATCGGCTTTAATTTTAAAAACCAATCCGTAAATGACCAAAACTGCAGTTCTCTTGTGTTATTTGATATCTGATATGGGTTCTCTGATTATAGTTTTCAGGTTCTTAAAAACCTCAAACTTTCTTAAAAATGGTTGCAATTCGTGTTTGTTTGCCAAAATTTACGTTACCTGACTAATTTGGAGTGAAAAACAAAACAAACTTGATTATCGAAAATACACAACATACCACACAGTTGAAAATTTCCTATCAACAATTTCCCTGGAAAAACGGAAATTTATTTGTAAACTTTTTATCTGCCCTGTATAGGATCTAAAGGATTTATACATACAAGTAATGCTCACAATAAATAGTTCAGTTTTAAAATGCGTACCACAATCGAAAGCAGATTTTCAGCAATTATTGTTCGTAGGATTCAATGGATCAATTGTTATTCAATTTATTCTATAACCATTTTATTTTGTAACTGCCTGTAAATGAACGATAAATTCTATTCACACCTTATTCTACAATAAAAATCATGAACTACACCTCAATAATACTTATACATAAATTTTCGTATGTTTAAAATTGTGTAATATCATTTAAACACATGGCAAACGTTTTTTACTCATAAAATATAATATAACAGAATTGTTTTAAATGTCCCTGTAAATGAATCGTAAATTCTATGAATTTCTTTTAAATACCGAACATGCCATAGCAATAACGAATAACATCTGTATGGCAATTGGACTATATTTATGTGAGGTAGAACACGGACAGACAATAAGCTGCAAAGGAAAAAAAAAAGTGAGCTATTAAATTTATAACAAGTTGAAAATTGCACGTCAGATCTAGCAAATGAGGTCCGTTCCTATACTATAAAGAAGTTTTTAAAATGTACAACACTTCGAATACAATACAGTATCCGAAATCTTTTGTACGTCCTTGTAATTGCTAAATGATTTCTATTATACAGGGTGGTCATAAAAAAAACTTTGCCGATATACGGAGCTCTAGCGGCCAGTCCGCTCAACCGATCGAAATAAAATTTCAGATATAGCTATTCAGAGGTATGAGCTCAAGATTCTGTAAACGACAAAAAAATGGCGCTCACGGTTACGGTTATAGTTACAGAAACTCGAAAATTTCCAATGGCGACATCCATTTTTTTTCATCGCAAAATGCTCAGCGCATGCGAAAACCATAAAGAGCGTTGGAACCGTACGTGTATCGCAAGAAACGGACATGTTATGCTCGCACAAAAAACCGTTCTGCGAATCCTCCCCCCCTCCATAAAAAAACTCGATTGGGGTGCAAGGAGGAAATTTACATATGACACAGAGTCAGTACACTAATCTCTTATTACAATACAGATCGGAGAAACTAAAACTTTTATTTTGATTAAACATTTTCCACATGGGTGTCATCACAGGCAATTAATGGTGATGGCACCCATGTGGAAAATGTGTAATCAAAATAAAAGTTTTAATTTCTCCGATCTGTATTGCAATCCGAGATTAGTGTACTGACTGTGTGTCATATACAAATTTCCTCCTTGCGCCCCAATCGAGTTTTTTTTAATGGGGGAAGGATTCGCAGAAAAGTTTTTTGTGCGTGCATAACATGTCCGTTTCTTGCGATACACGTATGGTTCCAACGCTCTTTAGGGTTTTCGCATGCGCTGAGTATTTTGCGATGAAAAAAAATGGGTGTCGCCATTGGAAATTTTCGAGTTTCTGTAACTATAACCGTAACCGTGAGCGCCATTTCGTTGCCGTTCACAGAATCTCGAGCTAATAGCTCTGAATAGCTATATCTGAAATTTCACCTCGATCGGTTGAGCGGACTGGCCGCTAGAGCTCCATATATCGGCAAAGTTTTTTTATGACCACCCTGTATAGGAATTAACTTGTAGTAAACCTCTGCAACGTATATCATTTCCATAAAACTTTAATATATATAAAACGTATCCTAAAAAATGTTTCCCCTTATACCATTCATTATGCAATATAATATTTTTGTGTTACTCTGTACATTATTAAAAAATAGTCATTCCACAGATTGCACACAATGTGTATTTTAGTATATATTTCATAGATGTATATGAATTGTGTTATGTTCGAAAGAGTGTAACGTCATTAAAATGCACTTGAAACTATTTTTTCCAATCGATCCTAATGTTACAGAATAAGATTGATTGTTCTTGTTATTGAACTATAGATCCGATTTTCATAAAATTTGAAATGGCTCGACAAAATTATGCAAAAATTAAATATTTTAAATTTCAAACGACTCGGTTGGATAGCTTTTGCGTTGTTACATGCGGTCAGACGGATGGATTGAACAACGACTATAGGTGCTACGTATTCACATAATTATACGAACACACTTAAAAATGTAAAGTATCGCGACATAAATTAAATAAGCAAATGTCTGAATAAGCAAATATTTCTGAAATGTTATTTAAAAAAGAATGTAAAACCATTTACAAAGAAACATTATATTACTTTTAAAATTTAGTTTTCACTAAGGCCTAATTTCAAATATTGAATATTTTCCATGCATTACAAAAACTGTTATTCAGCTATTCAATTATTTATCAAAATCATATTCATAAAAATCTGATTATTAAAAACCTATATGTTTTGCGGAGAAAATGTAATTAAGCTACAATCTGGTATTTTTGATTTATCGAAAATCGTTATAGAATAAATAACTTTAAGTATTAAACTATATGGGGACAATTTCTTTTCCCCTTGCTTTAATAAATCAAAACTATGATTTTTTTTTCCCGTTTAGAACATCTATTTTAATATATGCGGAAAGAAATAACTTACATTGTTGTGAGCGGTTTTTGTAATGCTTCAAATTAGTGTTTAATTTTTTAATATTGTAAAAATAATGTACGTTTTTAATACTTTTTCTTCTTCGCATTCATAAATGTCAATTTCAATTTGCATACAGAAATAGAAAGCAGATTGTTTATCTAAAAATGAAATGCTACATTTGATAAAATATTTATTTGATTTTCAGATTATTGTATTTACCAGATACCCTACAACTTTTTATCTATGCGTTTTTAATAATATTATTTGGGTTTTACAGATTGCAATAGTTAACTTCCGATATGATTTTTGTCTATTTATGGCATTTTTGTGTTTGCTTATGCGAAATAAATTGTTCCTCATTGCTATTTACTACTTTTTAAAAATACTTTTTTTACTTATTTAAAACTTTATTATTTTTACTTTCTTCCATTTTTAATGGAAGAAAGTATTGTAATAGAATTTTTTTACTACCGGTTTCCGACGGATTTATAAGTCTCAGGGTTTCAGAGATTCCAAAAAACATGTTTTTGACAATATGTGTCTGTCCGTGTATGTGTGTGTCCGTACGTCGCAATTGTACCATAAAACAGTGTATGAAGATATAAACAGAATTCAACCAATTTTTTGTGTATGTTTTTGGCTGTGGCAAGCAGGTCCTTTTTCATTTTGAAATATTAAGCCAAAAAGGGGCGCGGTAATAATGATTTTTGTGCCATTTTCAATATTGTACCACCGAAGAAGGTATGAAATTATGCATAGAATTGAACCAATTTTTTTCTACAAGTATTTAGATATGGCTAGCTTTCTCTTCCTAAATTTGTCAATCTGCTGGTGTAGAGAAGGGAACTCGCGTCCAGCTAAGCCAGCTGTTTGCATTTAAAGTTATTATATTATTAAAGTATTATCATGTGTACCTATTGCTTGATTAAGATACATGTAATAAATAGAAAAGAGTTTTGGGATTGGCAAATCCAACTACTTCATTTTCATAAATATTTAGGAGACATTTGATACTTTAATTATCTGAACATATAATATTATAGTAAACTCTATGTAAGGCGGAATCAATCGGGACTGAAACATTTTTTCGCAGTAGACAATATTCCGCCTTGGAAAAAATTTATTCCTTGTCTATGGATTCACAGAGACTTGAAAATATTTCTGAGTTAAGAGAGATTTCCGTCTTAGGGGCTATGCAAATATAATGTTATCAACTTTTTGGTTATTTTGGACCCCCTTCCCCTTCCGATATCATACATTATCATCTCTCGTACTCCTCTCCCTCACGGTAATATCGTTATCAAATCGTTATCAAAGTGTAAAAAAGTTTTGATTTCTAGAATTTATTTCTTTCGTTCAAAGTTATATACAAAACTGATAACATTTATTTTTCGCCCCTTTCTATAATTCTAATGAAGAGAAGTCAATATAATATCACTTTGCATATGAAAATTTTTTACATCAAATAGCACTTAAAAAAATTATTAATATTTAAATATATGTTTAAGAGCTTTTTGCTACATAATGTATTCAACAGTAATAAAGTCCTTTTGCACTTGCCCCAACGGAGGAGGGGTCTGGGGCAATAGAAATTCTTATCAACAAAACAAGTGGACAACATTCCTTCTCTTTTTCTTTACTTTATTATTAAACATAAGCTTCATTTCAGATATTTATTTTACATAGAGTTTCTGGAACCGTGATTATATATGCATATACATATGAAGAAGAATAGGAATGTCAGATGTTGGGGTACTTCCTATTTTATAATTAAATAATTTTACAAAGAATTATTTAGTGAATTTAATAAGAACATTGTATTTTCATAAAAATAGATAACACCCTAAGAAAAAAGGTAACATGCTATTTTGTACCAAAGACCATATTATAAATTAAAGAAAAGAAAATTTTGATTGAATCAAAAATGATATCGCTGTCACAAGACAAATCCCCCTCCCTCTAGCGATATCTTACGATATCATATGCCAGATTCCCCCCTATCCTCCTAAAATGCTAATGTTATATTTGTAATACCCCTTAAATAAAGTCTTAAATCTTGAATTTTGACAAAAAAATGCATTTCTTGTATAAAAACACAGAAACTTAGTTTCTGACAACTTAATTGATAACGGATTTTGCATCTCTTTTCCTGAATGAACTTTAACGAATTTTACATTTCTAACCATTTCTTTTTCTGAAAATACTATTTAAAATACGGTGTAATCTCGGTGCTTAATTTAAATAACGAAACACTTTCTATTTTCTTGTCATGTCATTGACCGAAAAATAGTCGGAAACTTCTAAGTACCAATGCAATCAGCATATGTAAATAACTACGCAACCATAATGAGTGAAAAACAGATATCCTGATAAAGCGGACTTCTATCAGGAACTTCATCAGTATTTAAATCGCAATTATACACTTAAAATAGATGTTGCTCCTTTGATATCCTTTGCTGTTACGCACAAAATCTATTTTCTGTGAGATTTTTTTCTTCCTTTCTCATTTTATTTCTATCTTTCTTTCTTTTTTTTTTTTTTTTTTTTTAAATGCCGACTAATTTACATTAAAAAACTGTTTTTAAATTTTCCCAAACTTTTATTTGGTTCATATAATCTTTAAAACTAGCTGATTTTTTTAAAATCTATTAAATGTATGGTTATTTTGTTTTGATGATTATGATGCAAGTAAATTTCAAGAAAAATATTATTGCAAGGAATCAATGGAGTAAAATATTTCATCCGAAAAGTTGTTAAATACATACTGTACGAAAAGCCAGAAGAAAATAAGCAGCAGCATTTGTTTATATTTAATTCTAAACAAAAATACAATGTCTTCGTAAGGTAGAAGATGATTTAATAAAATATTTTGTAAAGAACAATATCCATAGAAGCGTTTGCTCAGTATAGCTTTATTTTATTTTCTGTTTTTTTTCTTTTTTAACAAAATACAGTCGGCTCTCGTTTATTCGAACTCGCCTGGACCACAAGAAATGTTCGAATTATCTGAAGTTCAAATTATGGAAAATCTGAAATGAAAACATGTTATGGTACTATTACAAAAGAATTAATATAGTTATAGTGTTTTTTAAATTTATTTCGTATGTTATCATTAGAATATGACTTAATATTAAATTAGAATGTATAAATACATAAACTAATTAAAAGATTAGACACAAGCACAATGGCAGAAAAATTTAAAGCGTCACTGATGGACAAACGGTACACTAAGAAAGTGGATATCAAATGCATCGGATTATATGTATACTTGTTCGGAACAATTTTCACAAAAATCAAAGAAAGAAAGTTATTCAAAAAGATCTGAAATCCGGGAGAAAGAAGCGAAAAATGAAAAATCGGAATGCTCGTTAGTTCGAATTAACCTGAAGTCGAGAGAAAATGAGTTCGGATTAATGAAAATTTTTAATGTTATTCTGCCATTGAAAATTTCGGGACTTCATGTTTAGTTCGAATTAAGGGAAGATTCGAATTATCCGATTTCGAATTAACGAGAGTCGACTGTACATTTATTTTAATTTAAATATTTTAAACCTTGTAATACAAATTTTCGCCTTTTTTCTGTTAATTAATTATGCTGGTATAATATTAAGGACCGGGATGCGGCAACACAGACAATCACCTTATCGAGTTCACGGCTTAAGTTTCAGAAGTAGTTAAAACTCGATTCGCATATTAAAGTCAAACTTCGGTGGAAAACACTTAAAGGTATATTCGAAAAAACGCTTTTCCACCTTCAACAGCTCGAAATTTTCTGATACAATTTCAGACACATTTTTAAAAGTAGAATTATGAAACTTGCCGATAGGATTTTTCAAGAGACGTACAAGATGCCGTGTGATGTTATTTTAAGCTCAATTCATTAGAATTTAATTTATAAACAATTACCTTCTCAGTATGACCTTTTTTTCGTTCCCAGATCTCAAGCTTCGGAAAAATCGGTACAAAATGCCGTTCTTGATTGCTTTTTTTGCAATATTTTCTGCATTTATCAAAGAATCGACAATCACGGCACCTTGTGTACTTTCTAAATAAGATAATTTGCCAGTTTGAGGAATTTGAGAACAAAAATGAATTTAAAAATAAATCGGAAAATAAGCAGTTTGAATCGAAATACATCCTTAAAAACTGGTTTTATCGGTTGACTCATAGGTTTACCATTGTGTTTTCCTTCTCCCATTCATCCATGTTTTCATACTTTTGGGTGCAGAAAAACCCAAATGGAAAATGTACGAGACCGTTTAAATTGGGTTTTGTGGTGTTTTCCACCAATATATGACTTCGGAGACCAAGACCAATTGCGTTTTAATATGCGAATCGAGTTTTAACTAATTCTGGAAATTTAGCCGTGAGCCCTATGAGGTGATTACCTATGCTGCCACTACCCGGTCTACCATTTATACATCTATTCACACCCTAAACTTTTGCGATTTTTTATTGTCATTCCGATGTAAAATAAGTAATTTTCTCGTGAGGGAATTTTTTCACGAAAGATTTCCCAGTTATACGAATGTCTTTTATTTTTAGCTATACACAACACACCCCAAAACATACCACAATTTATCTTTTATAATATTTTCTTAAATGATCATCTGTCATACAAGAACTTTCTCATAGACTAGTCGAAACACTTCTGCGGTTTCAAACTAACGATTTTCTATTATTGTTAAGGGTGTTCTTAATTGCTCCGCTCAACAAGTTTTGATACATTTACAAAATCATTTTTTAACAGAAAGTTATAAAATTGGAATGCCTGACTATGGAAGCGATTTTGAATCGAACTTAGTTTTCCATTTTATGATCATTAAACTACCTATCCTGTTCTAAGCTAGTTCACGTGATCACCGGTTTTCTGCTTTCGTCGGGAAATGTACTCAAAAACGTCCACTTATAAGGTTTGTTATAAAAGATCTATTGTGTTAAAGAAAAAAAAATGGGTGCAATTAGACAGTTTCTGAATAACAACACTTCCTATTTTTATGCAAAAATAATTTCCGAACAAAAATAAATTAAAGCATATGTCACAAAGTTGCCCTTTTGATTTAAGAACACCCTTAAGCCTGCAGTTTTTAATAAGCAAGTAAAAAAGTTTTGTTATATATATATGTGCATTGCTTGCTTTACAGTTTGGACTCTCATCTTGAGTCTCTTATACTTGATAATTATAAACGAAGTTCATATGAATAAATAACCTCATTTGAACCAATATAACTTAAATCGATGACTGGTGTTGAAAATTTACGAAGTAAGAAACGAGTTTTTTGGAATAGTTTCGGTCGTACGTTCAGTAGCATTTTCGCGAAAAATGGAATTCCGGCTAGATTCAGATTTTTGGCTGAAAACGTAAACGAAATGGAATTTTCAGTCGATAGCTTATAATTATCAATCTCTGTTTCTGGGGTGTAATATAAGCGGCGAAAACAATAATGCTCTTTTTCATAAACAATTTACATTACTTGAGAGAAGTGTTACAAAATACATTAAAAGCAATATTTGACATGTTTCGGTTCCAGTTCTGATAAGAATCATAATCATAGTAAAAATAAAATACAAAACTTCTTACAGTCAGTGCAAATGACAGGCGAAAATGAGATGCAAACAAAAATCAGGCGCACTGTTGTGAAAAAATTAAATCAAAAATAGACTGTGATCTAAAATTATTTCCAATGCGGCTCATCCTATTCAAATTTTCCCCGAGGAATTTATTCATTATCTCTAACTATAACTTAGGAATAATAAAAGAAATAGTGTCATTGCAAACAAACTTTTTACGCATATACATTTTAATGAACTCTCTTATAAGGAGCTGTCCATAAATGATGTTATACATTTTTTCAATATTTTTTACTCCCCTTCCCCTTCCATTTGTCACAAAGTATCACACTTCACCTTAACCCTTCCCTCCTCGTGTCACATGTCATGCTATATTACATAAACATATACTTGCCGTTTAGAAACAAAGTACTATGTTACAGATCATATTTATTTATTTTTTTAACTTTAGCTCTGTGTTCTGACATTTGTGAGCATAACAATAGAAATGATTCATGCGCTTTTTTTGTAGGAAATATAACTATAGTTTATGTCAAGAAAAAAAAATATCAATATACAATAGTAATAAAATATTAATATGAAAGAGCAAATGAAAACAGTAGTATTTTAGAATTTGAGATGAAATTTAATATATTTGGCTTTAAATCTTTACTTTATGAGCACAAAATATTTTAATTTTAAAATAACTTCAAAATTTAATCTGCTGATTTTTAATGCTTTTATTATAACCAAAATGTGTGATGTCACATTCGTATTACCCCCTCCCACTTCCTTGTCAAAATTTCGGAAACCTCTTCTCCCCCCCCCCTCAGGGCCGTAGCTAAAGGGGAGCTATGGGCGGCTCAGCTCCCCTCTAAAATATTTTGAGCCCCCCCCCCCCTGGAAAAGATTCCTATGTCACTAAATGAATTTCTGTTCCGAAAATTCGAATGAAATTCTGTTCAAAAATATATTTAGTTTTGAGATTGAGACCCTTTCACAGTTTTACAGAATTACTAAATTGTAAGCAAAGTAAGTGTTTCAACACTCGCTCATCCTATTTGCACATAGGAAGCTAACATAATGTTCCATTTTGCACCAGTTATACACTCAAAATTTTCATTATCGTATGCTTTTCTTAGCATAAAATGGTCTAATGAGAAATATAGTATCTACAATGTGAATATGCACTAATTTATCTTTCTGCGTCAGAGAGGGAGAAAAAAATTATGAGCCCCCCCCCCTATTGTTCACTTTTAGCTACGGCCTTGCCCCCCCCCCCTCTTCTACCATGACATCATTTGTGGACGGCCCCAAATGGGCTTGTCGTAATGGACGACAAATATTTGATACAAAATATAATTTGCTTTCATTACTTTTTATCAAAGAATGTTACTGTCAAGGCTAAGTAGTTTAGAACAGTTAGAACAGTGTAAATTTCCATGCTTCTGAAACAAAGTCAATGACTCTAATGTTCAGAAAAAATACAAAACATAGAAGTATCATTACTCAATTGCAACTTATACATAATCGAAAAGCAACGAAACTCGGTCGTCACTTATACTT
>CAXHSM010001611.1:0-10000 GCA_964019185.1 Maratus speculifer
TGATTAAATTATGATTACAAACTGTGTTCATTTTTATGTCGATAGCATGTATACTAAAAGAGAAATTAAGGTTTTTCTAAAAACACATTCATTGCCAAATGTTAACAAGTTGTTTGCTTTTACTTTGCAGATTTATTAATATAAAAACTTCTTTTTCAGAAAATATGACAAGCAACATTGTACATAAAATCTTGTGATTAAAATTTAAAAAATAATAAAAATTGTATTAATAATGAATAGGTTTAATAAACAATCTCTCACTGCGCATGCGTAAACGTAATCAGAATATAGGGTGCATATAATGTGTATAAGTATATAATGTGAGTAATGTAATGTGAGTAAGTATGTAATCAGTATATAATGTGTTAGCTAAACGTATAGAGCAAGTTTTGTGAAAGTCAAAACATAGCTTGAAAATTCTGAAAATGATAGGCGATAAAATAAGCTCAAAATTCTTTATTCCCAAAAATAAGCGAAAAGATGATGGGCTGTATCCATATATCCATTGATTAGCGTCAATACAGTACTCACAATATATCACTAACTAATATATCTGGATTTGAGAATTGTGAGAAGTGTGTTCACAGGTGTATTTACGAAGACAATACAATGTTTTAATAGTTTTGGAATTTAAGGTGTTACTTCAGTCACTTCTAAAGACCCGTTTGCTAATCCTATGATTTTTTTTTAAAGATATCTCGTTTGCATTTTATTTATATAATTATTTTTCATTGGACCAAGACTTAAAAAAAATCTAAAAATTTTTTTGGCAAAATTCGACAGCAACACTAATATTTATGCATTGTAATGGAATTTAAGTCAAATAAATATCAAATAAAATCAATCGATATTTTATCAAATATTACTCTACAATTTAAAATATCATTCTTTTAAATAACAACAACAACAACAACTTCTTATACGTTCTTTTTATAAAACAATTTCTTTTCTTTTATTGACGATTTTTGTAATAAAAAAAATCTTCATTTTAAAATTTTATTTGAATTAAACAAATCATACTAATATGAAGATTTAAAAAAAATCTATATAAATATTCAAAGTACTTCTCCAATTTACAACCCATTACACAACATTCCATGCATTTCGAAATAAACGAATTTTTATCATCGATTTCACGTAATCTTTTCCGTTCCAGACATCAAAGTGATGCCGTATTGTTCTGAATACGGCATCAAATGAAGCATCGTCGACCTTTGATGTCAACTGACGGGTATCTTTGGGAATTTCGTAAATGAAGGACGAAGACTCGACGATTGCAATGAATGACAATAGCGTTATCTGTCTGGAAAAAAAGAATCTTCTCATTGTTGTTTACATTAAATGCTTTTACAATATGGGAACATTGCCGTAGGGAGTAAATGAGAGTATACGAGACTTCTGTCTAAGAAAATAAAATAGGCTCTCATTGACAGATTACTGGATTATCCAATGTTCGAAATTACTATCAATTTTTTACTCAACTCTAAATTAAATACACATCTCTCTGTTTAACTTGTTTATTCTCATAAAAAAACGCACCCCAGTTTCATTCGAACATAGATAACTTTAAAAAAAAGCAACTCCATTAAAAGCCGCAGTATTTTAACATATATTTTCATAAAAAAAAATTTTGAATCACAACTCAAAAAAAAAAAAAAAAAAAAAGAATATTTGTTCACACAGCTTAGGTAAAAGCTGTAGAAATAAACAGATAATGCATTTCATTCACAAATTATCGTTTGCACGGAACACTTTTTATATTTTGATATAATTGGGTACATTTTGGTTGATAGGTGACACCGCCAGTATAAAATTAAATAGAATTTTATCAAACAATTACTGAATGCCTCACTCTAGAAGAGATTTTATTTGAGATTCTAATTGAACTTAATGAACTCGCCGCAATAAGTATTGAGATTTACTACAAGATTGAGCTATAATGGAATCCAAAATTCGTTAAAAATTTTTTACATAAATTTACAGTTCTTGCAACAGTTGTTTTATAATTTATTCTCCAAATTCCATTACAATCTGAAATATCGTTTAGGAGGGAGAGAATAGCGTTCGCACGCACACTGTAAAAAAAGGGTCGATCTACTAAAAAAAATTTAGTAAACCATGAAATTACTAAAAAATTTTTAGTAATCTTACTCGGTTAGAAGAAAATCTGTAAGAATTGCTAGAAAAAAGCCAGCAACGAATAGAGTCAATAGTTTTATATTTTTAATAGCTTTACTAAAACTCAGTTGGTGTGGCCGTGATAGCCTAGCGGTCATATCACAGAACTCCAGGCTGAAAGGTCCCGGGTTCGATTCTGGACACCACCAAATACGCACCGAATGTATGCAGTGTAAGTGCTCGTTAAATAAAAGGATTATGAAAATCCTGTCGGAGCAGGTAGCAATGTTTGGTGCTGCCATCTATTGCGGCTTTGCCGAAAATCTTCGTCCGTCTTCTCACCCACTGGATGCAGCTCGAAAGAAGCTTCTGACCTTCGGGCACACCTAATGGTTATTAAAAATATTTTTGGAGCTATTTCTAAAATTTGATTGGTGGCTCATACTAAAAAGTTTTAAGTTAGTTATACAAAAAAATCTTTTGTTCAGTTTACAAAAGAAATTATTGTTTCACAAAAAAAAGTTTGTAATGGTTACTACAAAATTCTGTGCAATACAAATTTACTAAAAAATTTGTAGTAAGCTCTTGAATTTTTTTTACAGTGCACGTTAAAATCATGGTACTGTCGTTATGCAATACTATCCTTGCAATATAGATTAAAAAAATAATTAAACGAAATTTAATGTGTTCAAGGATCAATGCAAACTTAGCAGAAGACTATCATTGTTTTAAGTATTTCTATAGCGTTTTTTTTTTTAAAAACCTTTTTATGATATTTCAGTATTTTATTCGAAAGCAATAATTATTCTCTAATTAATCCATGTATCAAAAACATAAAAATTAAGTTATACTAGTATCGAAAAGAATAATTGCTTTGGATTGCAAAGATTTGCCATCCGTACTGTAAAACAGTTTTTTTTTGCATTGAAAGAATTCATATTGAAGAAAAATGTTGCAGTCCAGTATTGCTTCAATATTTTCAAAACATAAATAATCCAATGCTGAGACATTTGATATTGCTGAGATATATTGATATAGACATTTGATACAGCATTTGATACACTTCAAATTACTGTACACTTCTGTTTCAAAAGGTTGTTACAGGACCATTTTTTGCAAATAAATTGTTTTTAATATATCATGATGTACCCTTTAACGTGCAGAAACATTCTTACTCTAAAAAAAAAAAGAAAGCTGAAGTTTTCCAGTATTTTTTTGAAGTTATAACGTGTCAAGCGTAGATTATTTCATCGAATGATATTTTGTCAATCTCTTTTGAATTTGCATTTCTTTTTTTACGTCTTTTTAATTGCAAAAACTGTGAAAATGTAATAAAAAAAAATCAATAAAGTGCGCATGTACGCCGAATATGTAAAGAAGATTCTAGTATGGTAAAACCAAAATGTAGAAATTTAAAAATTCACACAAAAAAAAATCAAAAGCCAGACATTTTTGATTCAATTATACTCATTTCCAAACGCCAATGTCTAGAGATATCAAATCTAATTTTTTTCAAATTTTATATTGCAAGATACAAAATCTAATATCAATAATATACTTAAGTATAAAAAGAGAAATTTCTCTTTAAATGATTTAGAATTTCTTTCATGTCACTTTGCACTAAGGTTATTGAAATTGCCATTTCTCTGCTAATAAATTTAAAATGAAATTTTTCTTTAGTTAGTGAACAAGCAATATCAAATTTATTCCAGCCATATTTTAAATTATTTATGTTTCTGAATTCTCATTTTAATCTTTGAAATGTAATTTATAAGAAATATAAATTTTAAATAAAAGCAATCATTTTAAAATGAAATTAAATTAAGTTGGAAAATAGCACCTGAAATACAGAGAATTATCACAATATAAAATTAATGGCAATTTTTAATGTCAGATCTGAAATCATTGGAACATGAATATTATTGAGTTAGGAATATTACCGAAATATGTCATACATGTCATAAACAAACATGTTCATATCTGTTAGTGTCCAATTCTCAATGAGGTTAGTGACACTTTGTAGAAATATCGCCAAATTTAGCCATAAAAAAAAGTTTTCCACAAATAAAACTAACAAGGAAGGTCTCCATTCTGGGCATACTCAGAATTTTACGAAAAAAATACTAATTGAAGTACGTATGTATGTAATAAAGGATCAGTCAAAATTAGCGGCGGAATCACAGAAGAAAATGTGTAAAAAAATAAAATATTTTCAAATATTTGGCGTGAAAAGACGAAAGAGTCACTCGATTTGGCGAGCAGCCCTTTTCCTCGCCAAAAGCAAACGATTATAATGCAACTCAAAACTGTTAGATATTTAGAATGCGTGTAAATTGTATTTAATGAATTTAAACATAAACAATGAGAGACTTTAATATATTATATACATAAATATACATATTGTATTACATATATATATTATTTGTTGAAATAGTTTTTTAATTAATCAATGGAAAAAAATGTTTACATAGATTAAAAAAAAAAAAAAAAAGAAAATTTATCTTCATATATTTAAGCGTATTAAAAAAATAAAAGCCAATGGTTTCCATAGCAACAAAATCTAATCGACACTTCTCGATTGGACTTTGAGCTTGAAACAAATTTAATTAATTTAATTTATGAATTTCGTTTTAAATCTCAAATTTCGATGATTAAATTTGAATATAAATACATGTAAATATCGATATAACAAAATTATACTTAAAACAAACTAAAACTGACAAAACTAAAGTTATTTAAATTAAATTTATCAACACAAGTTCAACATGACGCTTTTTTTTCTTAAAGCGTATTTAGCACAAAGTATTTATTCAATTTACATTTCAACGCCAACCGGCGATAAATTGCCAAATAATGAAATTTTCATTATTTCTTTACGGTTACTGAATGGAAGTTCCGCCGAAATTTTTTTATAAACGTATATATCCACACGAAAAGAACATTCTGTATTTTTTTCAGATTTTTCGGGGTATGCCCGTATGGCGACCTTCCTTGTAAGTTGTCTGCAGCCAAAAAATTCATTAATGGTAAAACTTCTCGAAGCAGATTCATTTCCTTTTAGGTTAGAGGTTTTGAGTGAAATTAGGTAAAAACTAAAAACAAAGAAATGGTGACTAACTACCACTCTCGGTATAGCCCATGTGACATTTGTTTGAATACAAGCAGTATCTAAATATACAAAAATTGCTGTATATCTGTGTGTATAACATTAACGCTAATTACCAAAAATTGTAATTTCAATTATAAATTTTGTGGGAATAAAAAAAAATATTATTTAACTGTTTCTTAATTTTGTTTCAATTCAATAATATTTAGTGCAATCAAACTTTAAAAACATTTCAATTTATGATTTATGTTGTCCATAATGTATAGCAAGTTTATCAGAATTGTATATAACTCGAAATTGTAGAGTAACATTTCTAATGGGATTCGTTACATCACTTTATAAAGGTGAAATGTGAATAAAAATTTTGGGTGCTACTAGGTTACCCCGTCTACCAAAAAATTATCGCCAAACTATAAGATTAGATGCCAATAATGGATGATGGTGAATGTCACATTCAACGATTCACGTGTTTAAAATGACATTAAGTGATTTTTATTTCGACTTTTTATTTGTATTTTTATTAATATTCTACTAATCATTTGTTTTTTCGTTATCTAAAATGAAAAATTATGTCAATATGCATAATTTGGCTATGAGTTTGGCGATTTGTATAATTTGGCGAAGTGGGTCGACGGGATAACAGAGTAGTACCAAATTTGGAAAAGGAGAGAGTAGTGACTTAATATAGTGTAACGCCACATCTAAAGTCCAAAAAACATTAGGTCGGCATTATAACTACACAAAATATTTAATAAATCTCATAATTTATGCATTTTTTAATGAAACATATCGATATAAAATCACAAAAGATAATCCTTTTTTTCTATCTTTACTTAATAACTTATACAATCTGTTTCCGTATAAAATAAGTATTAAATAATTGCAAAAATACGACGTTAAGACAGGTGCATGCCGAATGAGTATAATGCAGGTGCGACAACCTGTGACATGGTATGGGAGTGACAGGTTAAGGCGCAACACTAGGCACAGAAAAAAACCTGGATGATAACGTAAAGTCTATGGGAGCGTTCTTTTCAAATATCTCGATCAATTTTTAATGTTTTTGCAGGATTTTTTTAGCATAAGATAGCTGAGGACGATCTACAACTGGTCTAGTTTTATTTTTTGTTTCAATTTTTTAAGTACTTTAATTTTCAGAACCTGTTCTGAAACTGGTACATGTGAAACTGAAACTGTCCTAATATTAAAAAATATAATCAAAATCGAAAAAGTAGAACCTAAGTCGGTTGTGGTTCGTCCTCAGCTATCCTAAGCAAGAATAATCATGTAAAAATATTAAAATTTGAGCGAGATATTTGAAAAGAACGCTCCCATAAACTTTACATTATCATCCGGGTCTTTTCCTGTGCCTAGTGTGGGGTGGGGGTCTTAAACCCCGAAACCCATAGAGTATAAAGAATGAATAGAGATGAAATATTGTAACTAGGCGTGACGCCAAAAATGTAACACTAAAATCCGCTTCATTAGGTCCAAACACAACCACGTGCTTTCGCAAAAAAGGAAGAAAATTTTAGGAATACAGTTTTTAATTAGGAATACAGTTTTTAATGCTACACTAGAATGCTTCAATATAAGCAGATAATTTTCATCTAGAGCAAAAAATCACTGATGTCAAACAATTCGGTCCATGTTCCACGGGATTATATTGTTTGGACAGAATGAATGCATTAATTATAAATAGAAGTTTTCATATACGTCCATTAAAAACATTTCAAAAATATGCATTGAAATATTTAATTGCTATAAAGGACGACAAATACTAATAAAAACATTAAAAGATCTTAATAATTTTTACATGTTTCGATTGAATTTACTCAATCATCATCAGAAAAACAAAATACAAATAAACACAAAGATGGAAAATGACAATAAACTATTACAAATAAAATTTAAAAATTTTTAAAAATAAAAATCATGCGCGTTATATTTTAACTATGTATCACGTTGCTTAATTTTTAAACGTCAGAAGCTCAATGGTCTGCAATGATTCCTTATCATTTCAAATCCCAAATATTTGGATTGAATTGTTAAATAATTTAAAAATTAAGCTACGTGATGCATAATTAAAATATAACGCGCGTGATTTTTATTTTTTTTTTTTAAATTTAAATTTCATTTGTAATAGTTTATTGTCATTTTCCATCTTTGTGTTTATTTGTATTTTGTTTTTTCTGATGATGATTGAGTAAATTCAATCGAAACATGTAAAAATTATTAAGATCTTTTAATGTTTTTATTAGTATGTAACGTCCTTTATAGCAATTAAATATTTTAATGCATATTTCAGAATGAATGCATTTAAATTTCAGCAATAACATACATCATATTGCAAACCGTTTTTACGACATATTGCACCTCCATCTATTTCATTCCTCCAGGGTCGAAACTCCATGAAAATTGAGCGATATATTTAATGAATGACCTCAATAACAATTTAATACGTCACCTGGTTTTCTTATATAATAAATTTATGTGAAACTGAGGTTTTATTGAAAGTTCAGACGCCATTAATAATTTTAAGTCTTTGATGAACCAATATTTTTAAGAAGGTGTGCCCATTTAGTGAGTAAATTTTGTTATAACAATAATTTTGTACAAAATTAAAACACATATTATTTTCAAATTGTACAAAACGCAATGATTATCTGCTTTAAAAATTGCATTTGAAATTTACTATTACAAGTTAGATACGTATAAGAATTGGGAAAATGGATGGAAAACATATATTGATAATTTTACGTCGTTTATGCAAGACCAAAATAATTCAACGCAAAAGTAATTGCGGTCATTTCTTGACCATTTTCATTAACAAATATAATTTTATAGATTAACAAATGATAATTTTATTTTCGAATTAATAATTTTGGAAAGAGATTTTTGGAGAATTTCTAATTAATAATTTTAGAAACAATTTACATTTATTATAATATATAATACATCATATTTGCTACATTCACAAGGAAAGGTCTTTTAGAAAATTGCTATACTACAAGTTTATACTTTCCCTGAAACAAAAATTTTAATCAAAAAACGAGCTTGAAAATTTTGTCGTTTTTTAATATATATTTCAGATGTCAAGTTAAAACGTAACACTTTTTAAATAATTAGTTGCATATTTTAAATTTTATATTAATAACAATATGTAAATTCCTTCAATACACTGATATTTAAATACAGTGATTTATTAAAAACTTTTCTTCGGACCAAAAACTTCCTTTTTAGGTTAACCGAAATTGTTCAGATGCTTCTAAAATGCGGTAATGGAAAATCCAATATAGTTTCTTTTCCTTTAAACATGTGATATTTCGATTTTTTAGGCTTGAAAAAAAGCTTTTAAAGTGAATCGATAACGCCAACTGTTTTTAAACGAAAAAAAAAATTGCATTGAATTTTTTTTCGACATTTCCAAAAAGAGGTTTTTTTTAGTAAAATTTAGTAAATATCAGGGATATTAAAAAAAAAGTGTAGTTTGGTAAATAGTGTTTAGCTTTAAAAAAATACTTTTAAAATAAATTTAAAATCTCTAAAAAAATTTTATATAATGTCCAGAAATCCGCATTCAAAAATTTGCATTATTTCTTAAAACAATGTTTTTTAGGCAGCTTTACTGGGTTATTTTAAATGTATATCGAAACTTTAAGATGCTTTTACTCGTATTAAGTTTTGAGTTTGTGTGCATTGTAACTTTTAAATAGTGCAAGACAGTTTTTAAAAAAAAAATAATAACCACTTGTAATAGTTTCTTCATAGTCGAAGTGTTAAAAATGAAACAAATTAACACATTTATGTTTTTCCTTTTTATTGTTCTTAAAAAACATTATTATTTTTTCCTTAATTTTGTGTTCATCTTAAACTTTGAAGAAAATACCTTTACGTATATTTTAATATTAATTTAGGAATTAATGTATTACGATTCCATTCGCACAGAATTTAATTATTTTTATTCAGACAATGCTATAGTTAAATATTTCTTTTATATACAAAACATTGAACAAAAATTATGAAACGAAACATAAAATAATTTAAATACATAAAAAAATATCTTTATATGTGATCTAAAAAAAACATTTTTTTTTATTATAAACAAAAACGCAAATTAATGATGACAATTTTTAAAAAGTATTTTGGTCCTAAATAAAATGAAAAACATACACAAAAAATCACTGTTTGAAATATTACACACTGTTATTTCATGGCTGCCAACTACTACGCCTATTTACAATCAAATAAACATATTAGAAACAAAAATTTTAGTAAATAATTAAGAATATGTACTGTAATGAATAAACTGATTATATTTTATAATAAAACATTTTTGTGGTTCCAAACATGTTTATAAGATTTAAATAGGCGTAGAAGTTGGCAGCTCTGTTATTTTAAACGGTTGAATATATCAGTTTGGCTTATTAACAAATCAAATATCTCCAGACAAATCAACAGTGGAGTTAAAAAATTAAAATTAGTATAAACACAAAATAGAAAAAAATAAATTTTTATGTAATATAATGCAGAAATAATTTTTTCCTTTGAAATAAATTTCCCTTTCATGAAAACATTTTTTTTCTATGTAAACTTTATATTCCTATTTTAGAAATCTCACTCCCTTTTATTCGTCATTTTTTTTGTTGTTGTTGTTGTTCTGTAATTAAATACTTTAAAAAGAGAAGAAGTTTTTTCTGATTTCCGGATTACATGAGTTCCAATTCATTTTGAGAAACAAACTATATCTCTTTACATTTTTATTTGAGAAATATT
>CAXHSM010001612.1:0-20000 GCA_964019185.1 Maratus speculifer
TTCGAAATCAAAATCGAAAAAGTAAAAACTAGCCCGGTTGTAGACCGCCCTCAGCTTTCCTATGTAAAAAACAATCGTTCAAAAATATTAAAATTTGAGCTAGATATTTGAAAAGAACACCCCCATAGACTTAACATTGTCATCCCGGTCTTTTAATGTCGGTAGTGTGAGATCTTAAATAGAGCTCATCATTGTGACTTCACAGACAACTCTACCCCACATTTCCATGGTAACTGGGTCAATACAAACCGAGAGAATTCAGAGTATGTTAGAGATGCACTATTTACCATCAAAAAGGCTTTCAATATGAAATCAGATATCGTTCAAAGGCTGAATTCATTGAACTGGGTGAAGTTTTAAAAGCGATCCGCAAGTGTTGGGGTCGAATTGTAACTCGTTTAAATCAGTTTCAGGGTTAAATTTTTAGCTTCACTATAAAACAACACACTTTATCTCTATCTTTTCTGAACTCTGTGGTTTGTTTTGACCCAATTTCTGGAGTTGTGACGTCACCACTGATGAACACTATTGAATAAAACCGTGTAAAATATGATGCAATCCGAATAAAGACCTTACCACTTTTCCTTTGGTCGGGTCGTAGAATCTTTCCAGAAGCTGGACGCAGGTGCTCTTGCCGCATCCGCTGGAGCCCACCAGCGCCACAGTCTGACCCGGTCTGACCGCGGCATCCAGACCTCTCAGGACTCTTATCTGAGGACGAGTGGGATAGCTGAACTGGACAGCCGAGAAATCCACTGATCCTTCTATAGAGGGCTGGAAAATAAAATAAATTAAGAAAGAAAAATCAAGCATAGATTATGAAACGCTTTCCAAATACAGTCGACTCTCGTTAATTCGAAATCGGATAATTCGAATCTTCGCTTAATTCGAACTAAACATGAAGTCCCGAAATTTTCAATGGCAGAATAACGATAAAAATTTTCATTAATTCGAACTCATTTTCTCTTGACTTCGTTTAATTCGAACTAACGAGAATTCCGATTTTTCATTTTCTTTTCTTTCTCACGGATTTCAGATCATTTGAACCACTTTCTTTCTTTGATTTTTGTGAAAATTGTTTCAAACGAGTATGCATATAATACAATGAATTTGATATCCACTTTCTTAGAGCCCCGTCTATCCATCAGTGACGCTTTAAAATTTTCTTCCATCATGCTTGTTTCTAATCTTTTAATTAGTTTATGTATTTATACATTTTAATTTAATATTAAGTCATATTCTAATGATAACAAACGAAATAAATTTAAAATACACTATAACATTAATTCCTTTGTAATAGTACCAAATTAAGAATGTTTTCCTTAATTTGAACATTCGAACTTCGGATAATTCGAACATTTCTTGTGGTCCCGACGAGTTCGAATTAACGAGAGTCGACTGTACAATCAGAACACTGAAATAAAACGGTGAAAGAGGGTAGGGTAAAAGATGATAAGCTGATACCGATAATGCGTCATTGTACTTTAATGCGTCACTTAGTCCAATACATTCCTATACAATAAATGATTATTAGCGGCTTTCTAAGAGAAAATTGCGCCCGAGGCGAAGTTTCAGTTCGGCAATCCTCCTGCCCCTTCCGTCATGATTTCTTTTTATGACAAATATCACAAAATTGAACAATGTAAAAAAAAATAAATAAATAAATAAATACATGTTTGTTATTTATTTTCAAACTTTAAAAGGTTTAATTTTAACAACTAAATAATATAAAAGAACATTGTACTTATATTTAAGGAAAGAGGATCTAGAAAGCATATGTAGAAAAAATGTATATAACAGTATTGTATAACTCCTTTTGGATTCCAAGAAAGAAGCAACATACTATTTTGAGAATGTATGTTTTTTTCACAAAAAATCCCAATATGTTTACATGCATAATTTTTTTACAAAAAAAAAAAAAAAAAAAAAAAAAAAAAAAAACGACGATGGCAATATAAATTTGGCTCCCCCTCAATTTTCGCGTACCGCTTCGCACGGTTCTGATGTTTGTTACTCTGTGCTCTACCTCCCTTAAAGTTCGTACCATGAATTTAGAAACACCCTGTATAGAAATTTAATATAACCTCATTTATTTTAACGTTTTATTTCTGATAAATTTTATAATAAACACAAAATTAATCTGAAATATGAATATTTCTTACATTATTTAGGCCTATTATACATATTTCAAACAATTTTCTAACGTTTCCAAAAACAACTGCTTTTTATAGCCTCAAATCAAAAAAAGAATAGGGTCCTTTTATTTTTTTCCAAAAATTATGTTAAACCTAATAAGAAACTTGTTTTTAATCAAATTTGTGTATAAATAATGAACAGCAAAGTTTTATTTTACCTTCACCATACCCTGCTCAGAGAAGGCATCGATGGTGGGACGGAGCTCCAGCAAGCGGAATATTCGGACGGCGGCCACCCTCGCTTTCTCGTAGTCTGGGGTGAAGGCTACGGCTTGTCCGACCATAAAAGCTCCCATCATTATCCCTTCTAGATTTCTGTTAAGGGAGTAAAACAACAGTTATAAAGATTCTTCTACACTGTAGTACAATTAGTGTCAGATGAGGAATTTTGAACTTAAGCCATATTGTAGGCCTTCTCATTTGGCCGACCCTGTAGTAGAGTTAAAGGCTCGTATGTATTGAAATTTCCAGGCCTGGATCCGGGTCGTTGAAAAAAATTAAACAAGTAAGAAAAATCATGCGTGAAGCATAGATTATGAAACACTTTCCAAAACTTCCTGAAATCTTTAACAAAATTTTGTTATTTAGCGAAATAAGATGCTACTGTCCATAGCCAAATATGTATTCCAATACTTTTGAACAGCCCTGTATTTGATCCGTCGGTTGATATATACATACTATATGATCGGAAAATTTAGTTTAACCAGAAAATGCCTAACTGATTGAAATTTCTCTTTCAGCACTTTATCCTAATAGTTGGAAAACACTTCAATATGTTCAGCCCTGTAATTTGCCTGGTACCTTTATTACACGCCATTATTTTGTTAAAATTTAATTCAAACAAACACACTCTGAAAACTACTTAAATCACATTTCCAGAAATTATCATCTATGGGCGACTATGTAGCTGATTCTTTGCGTGACCCTGTATATCATTTAATCTATATTCTACAAACATTTCTTAGTAAACTGAAAGCAATTCAACGTAAAAATGCATAACTTATTTAAAAACTACCTTTAAGTTAATTACTCTCATATTCAGTAATCGCTAAGAGCTCTTTTGAATTACCCTGTATATATGAACTATAACATTTATATACACCATATAATATGCAGAAAATGTAGCAGAACTTAAAAGCGCATATCATAATTAAAAATGCATTTCAACCATCAATCTGCTATCATCGATATTATACAGTACTTCGGATAAAAATATAAGATTTGAAATATTTTGTGTGGCCCTGTAAATGCTATGCCCTTCATAGTATGCGTTAAATATTGAGTTTCAATGGCGTATATCAATTTTATGATACTTGAAATCGTTTAACGTTATTAAAATATGTCGCAAAAAAATTCCGCCCTTTATTATTGTGTAAAATAATTCGAGTGGCCCTGTAAATGAATAATAAATGCTACTTTGACTGCATACTTTAAATAATGCGTATTTTAGTGCACTTTGCGAATGCATGTAAATTTGAATAAGTTTGACAGGGTGTAAACCTTTAAAATTCACTTTAAACGATTTTTTCCCATTGGCCGTAATGTATCGTAAAACTTTTGACGATCCCTGTAAATAAACTAATCATTGTAGAAACTTCATTTTCAATAGGGCTCGTGCTAGGGTAAACATCAATAACATATAAAAATTTCATAGCAATCCGAGAATATTTACGGGAGTTAGAGCGTGGCCAGATGGCCAGACGGCCAGACAAACCGAATGCATAAACACTTTTCAACTTTGTTGGAAAGAGTTAAAAATTGTCCTGGGCTTGGACCGAGCGGTTTATAATTTAGTAGTTCACTGTCCGGTCTGGAGCGGCCCGATTAAATTTCAGAAAAGAAAAAAATATTTTTTTTAATTGATAAAACAAAACAAAGTTGAGTTTTGAAAATATTTCTCTGCAATTTATTAAATTATACTTAAAGAAGATCCCGGTAACAGAAGTTCATTATCGCTATTACAATTTTTACAAAACAAGTCTTTTCTTCAAGGCCCAATTAAATCTTGGTCTTGGCTTATCCTGTGTCTACTGAAAAAATTAATCCCAAGTTCATACACTATGTAACTGTCTGATGCAAATCTTTACGCTACACCTATAACGCATTGTGATTGTAAATGATGAATGTCTGAACTTTCTAGGGCTATTAAAAGAAAACAAAAAAAGTAAAACTTTGCTGTTAATTGGAAATGCAAAATAATAGTAGAAAGTTTAAATTCAGCGCAGTTGTTCAATATGAGAATCTTTAGAAACACGGACAATATCGAGGTGGTACGATAACTCATCTCTCAAATCCTTTTTGCATATCTGGTGTGGCTCTTTGAGATATGCGTGTTCTAAGTTCGTCCGCAGCGGTTAAACAAGCTCATAATTTTTAATAAATCCCGGAAAAAAAAATCATGTTAAGAAAAGTGTGAGATGAATTACCGTACCACCTCAATTTCCTACATGTTTTTTTTCTTTTAATAGCCCTGTAAAGTTGGGACATTTATTTATAATCATCCTGTACTTCAGCATTAATATTGACAAGCTAGCATTAGCTCGTGCAGCACATTTACATTTATTCTCGTAGCAACCATGTCCATTGATAATTGTTTAGATTATATCGGCTTAGTTTGATCCTTCTAAAATTAATGTATCGACTTGTTGGCCTGCTTTTATTTTCGGCTCAGCCCTTAAAAATATCTCCTTGCTCTATCGGCCAGGCCTTTTGAAAATTTGCTTTTATTTTGACGAACCGAGTACAAGCCATGTTGCTGTTCAGATCTCTAAATACAGTGAATAGAAGTATATAATGTAGAATTTAACAATCTAAACCGGTCGTGATCAACCTGCAGCCCGCGGGCCGCACGTGGCCCGGCGTTTTTTAGTGTACAATCCAAGGTACGTAAGTATTAATCTATTTTAAATAACATTTATAAAGATAATTCAGATCTTTATAAAAATGTTTTTAAAACATTCGCTGTTCCTTCGTTCATTTTCATGAGAATACAAAACATGTTCTGTCATTTATATTTCGTTATGTTAAAATTATGTTAAACATTTTAAATGCATTTACTTAGTCAAAAGTTTTTTTTTTACATGTAGTTCTATGTGTGCTACAGTTGTGTACATATATTGAATACTTGAACACTAATGAAACATAATTCCAAATTAAATTTGTACTACATATTTCTACATTAAGAAACTTTTGATATTTAAAAAACAGTGACTTATTAAAAAGAAAATATGATTAATTTTTTCTATAGGTCTTGCAAATGCTGCAAGGTTATGTTAATACATTTTATATGTGCTTATCGTATTGCTGATAATCCTTATTCAAGTTAACGCGGACAAAATGGTAGCAAGAAATTATTTATATTGTTGACTTTAAACAACATTTTACGAAGCTTACTTCTACATAATTTTCAATAGAAATCGCCTCAAAGTATATTGTTTGGAATTGATGGTTTGGAAATTTTTTAGTAGTATTTCTTTCGCGACGAACGCGAAATAATTATATTAACTTCATTATTTTGCTTTTTTTCTACTTTTATTACCTTACTACATTAATTACACTTTTTTAAAAAGTTATTATATAAGTGTATTGTGGCCCACACAACGTCCCGAACGTATGTTTGCGGCCCGCAAGTGAAAAAGATTCAGTATGGCTGATCTAAACCGTAAACAAAAATTACATTTTTACCAGAATGTGCTTAAATTGAGTCTATTTAAATGAATGAATAAAAATGTAGTGTGTTGTTAGATATTTCTGATGCAATGTACGTCAAAATTGTTTTTGGAAGATGAATGTTATGAAACACACACACACACAAAATCATGTTGTAATACATTGTACATTAGAAAGTAAGACAAATCAAAGCATCTATTAAATCATTTAATATGAAACGTAAGATTTGAAGGCATTTTTTAAAAATTTAGAAATCATGAATTCAGACCAGAAAATTTTGAATTATTTACATTTCGACATGTTTCATTGCTTCCTACGGCTACATTCTCAAGCAAATAAAATTATCATTTTATTTACTTGAGAATGTTGCCGCAGGAAGCAATGAAACATGTTGAAATGTAAAATAAAAGCTATTTTTCTTTTCTTTTTTTTAATTTATTTTATCACTTGTCGCAATTATTGAGTACTTTAATATTTTGAAATGATCGTATACAGGGTGAGTCATAAATATCGAAACAATAGGCTATCTCTTTAAATATTTCCCCTAGACCCATTCTTCCAATTGAAAAAATTCTTAAAAAAGGTGATTTTTTTCATAAGATAAATTGAAATTCCATGAGAGAGAGGGGGGGGGGGATCTATTTGAAAAAATACGAAAATTAAGTTTTTATACGGCCCCCGTAGGGCAAAATTCCCAATTAGGAAATTATTCCTTAATTATACATTCCTAACCTAAAGAAAAAAAAAACCAAAAAAAAAAAACATCTCTATATTTAAAAACCTCAAAGAGATATTAAAATCCAAAATTCTCCAAAATTCGTGAGTTACACCACAACAATGATGCCTCTAAGCGAAGAGTTTTTGACTCATTTTGAAAGTAAGAGATCGTCCACAGATTGTCCGTCATTAAATGTCGATTTAAGACAGTGCCTCTCATTTGGGCATAAAAATGAAGCGTATTGATTTAAAGCTAAACTTATTTTCAAAATGTGTTGGTAGTCTGTACTGGAGTCTGCACGGGTCGAAATATCTAGGTCCGGTCCCTAACCGACTGATAGAGGTAACATGTATTAAACTTAAACATGTATTTTATCTACTTTAAAAATTCCCATCTAAGCGGATGGTCGCACTTTTAGGACATTTCGCCATATTTCTGCAGCAGGTTTAGTAGAATCGGTAGATAAAAATAGTTAAACATAGGTACTTCAGTAATTTTAGAGTTACTTTGTGTTTTATGTCGCCAACATCGACTTTGAATCGGTTAATTTAAGATTATACGAATAAGTCAAAAATTAAAAATGTTTGATTAGTTATTAAGAATTATTTTTCAATTTTTACTAGATGTGTTTCGTTTGATTCAAGATTTTTTAAAGAAACTGACCAGCATAGGGGGCGAAGCCTGCTAGTAACTGGCTATTTGTTTGAAATACATTGAAAGTTAGAGTAGCAAAATATGAGTTAATTTGTGAACGACAAAAATGTTTTGTCATGAAAACACGAAATAATTCGTGACCAGCCAACAAAACGTTAAAAGTATGATTCTTGGTACGGGAATACTTACTTTATTAGATCAGAATACGGCAAACCCTCATTGGCGACTAGTAAACAGCCGTAATACATAGACGCAGAATAAGCTAAAGTTGACATACCCTGGCTGAATCCATACGCAATTCCTCTTACGTGTGACTTTAGTCGAGACTTCCTGTAAATGAATGAAACTTTTAGATATACGAGGCATTTTAATACGAAATTTTACATATGACATCATAGAAAAATATATGTACTATATATATTATTTTTGAATATTCTGCAGGCTCACCAGTGGCCGAGAGGTTCTGTTCTCGAAACTGGTAGAACTCAATTAGACGCCGGGTTCGAACTCTATCGCGGCCGTGGGCCTAATCGTTCGGATTTTTACTTGGTTTTCTTAGAACCTTGGATTTTCTTGTGCAAATACCGATTAGGTTCCCTTAAAAAGACCCCCCAATGAGGGCACTCTTCCCCTTAGAGCCCGTATACCCTGTATTAAATTAATAAACTTAAGAGGACAGACAATCAGATTAGCTTTGTTTCACCTTTATGATACTTTGATCCATTCTGTCATGGTAGAATTTCGATGAATTATTTTCAATGAGCTTCCTAACTTACACCAGTGCTGCCATCTATATTTTAAGACTAGGACTTTGCTGTTAACTCAAGTGTTATGGCAGATTTAATCTTTTTTTTTCTCTCTTGGCCTAAAATTACCCTGATTGACTGTACCATTATTCGGCGAAGTTTTGTCGCAGAAAAATGGGATTATCACTGTAGTATTTGTCAGATCAAGGCAAAACCTATCCTAAGTATAATTTATGGAACTCAGGGATCGTAAAGAAATGAAAAAGTTTTAATTTTAAAATTGATTAAAAAGCTATTTCATTTGAAAAAAAAAAACTGTTGATTTTACGAATAATACTGGCAGCTGAGGTGCCAGTTTATAATCGTAGAATTAATAATAACAAACCTTAAAACAAACTATAATATACAGTTATAAGCACCAATATATGGTTTAATTCATTTGTAAGACAATATATTGATTCTTATTTTACAGTTTGTCATTGTTAAATTTATAACAACATATTAATACTTCAACTGCAATATTATACCATAAAATCAACATTTTTTTTTCTTTAGAGTGTACCTTATTTTTAACTCGTTTGCAATTTACATTGGCTACCCATCTCCAAAGGTAAAAACATTCAAATCAGCTTTAATCATTTTGAGATATCTTGCATAAGCTTTGTAATTTTTACTTACCCATCATACATAGTATAGGGTAAGTCTTGCAATCGTTTTGAAAATCGAAATTTTTTTTGTTGACGGATTTACACGTTTTTGACACTGGAGATTTCGAAAAACATATTTTTAGAAATTTTTTTTTGCCGTCCGTCCGTTTGTTTGTCTGTCTGTCTGTAAACGCTCTATCTCCCGAACGAATTGAGATAGAAACTTGAAATTTTGTATGTACTTAGTATGTAAAAATGGGACGAAGTCTATTTAATATCAGTAACCTTGATTATCCGAAACTATTTTTTTCGGACTGTCGAAAAATTCGTTCTGATGAAAGGTATATAAAATTTTTCGAATTTTTTTATTTTAAGGAGTGATCGTAAAAGACAATAAAATAACACAAATTTTGTATAACGAACGAAGTTGATCGAATTATTAGTTACCGAGATATCTGTAATCCTGTTTTCCACATTCTTCGATTTTTCATGACCCTGTATTTCATTCAAATTTCAATTCAAAGATATATTTTAATTGGAAATGAGACGCTTAATACGACGCAATAAACTGTTAGTTAATAAGATTATTATTTTTGGAGTTATAAGGATGTTTCTTTTTCGCAATTCAGTACTACTTGAGTCGTAGACGTGTTGTATAATTTATCGAAAGAGATTCATCAGCAACTCATTAATACAGCATTATTATGCACAATAAAAATATAAATACACGTTAAAATTTTGTTTTGGAATTGCAATACATTATATAAATAGTTTTCAAATGTATTATTTTCATATATTATATATGCATATATATATGATGGGTAAGTATTACGGTGGCCCCCAACGACTAGTTTCTTTCCCCAACGCTCTGTATTAGCCTATACACAGGCTAATACAACTAATTTAAATAAAAAAATAAATTGGAAATTATCATATATTTAATAATTTATAAAGTATTTAAAAAAGGCATGATTGTAACCTGTGTGAGGGCAGAAGGGCGTCGTAATACTGGTCGTAAAACTTGGTCTCTTGGTGCAGTGATGCCACAGTTCGTATATTTTCAATAGCTTCCGTTGCCACCTGCAAGAAGGAAATAGGTTTTCGATGCATGAAAACTGACACAAAAACTTTGTTTTAGCAGATGCATAGTGCACACGTAGCTAATAATACATAGAAAAGTTTTACAGATAATGGACATGAAAATTAAGAAAATATTATATGCCCACAAAGAAAATACGTTTTGTTGAAACAACTGAATTTTGATTAATATAGCTCCTACCAAATATTTTGGTTAGAATGACCAAATTGTTGTTGCACTTATCAAATAATTTTGTTTATTCAACGAAACTTTGTTTGAAATCTAGTCATTTCAACTAAAATTTTTGGTTGGAGCTATATAGTAAACAAAATTGACTTATTTCAGCAAAACGGTTTTTTATATGCCCCATGTCCTAAATATATAAATTGTGTTAGCCTGCAAAATATGGGTTTTGTCTTGTTTTTGACAACTGATTCTTAAGTATTTTGAATCGCTGAATCTGAAAATAGCATTCACTTTTAACCATCACGAATAAACCGAAAGGCTGTATGTAGCACAGACAATTACCATATCAATTTCAAGGCTGAAATTCCAGAATTAGTTAAAACTCGATTCGCATATTAAAACGCAATCGGTCTGTTTAGTGACATGCTTGGTAGCAGACTTCGAGTAATCGTAATCGTGTAATCGTAGTCGATTATAATCGATTACAAAACTGTGTAATCGCACTGTAATCGTAATCAAAGATTTTGGTTTTTAAAATAATCGCAAAATAATCATAATCAAGAGATTTCATCTCGATTATAATCAAAATCTAATCATAATCGCATCCTTCTAAATCGCACCATTATGTAATCGAATTGTAATCGTAATTGTCTAGTTCGGTAATCGTAATTCAACGAAAAAATATTAAAAGTAATCTAGACATAATCGTAATCTTGAATTTCAAAAATAGATAATCAAAAATGTAATCGTAATCTAACTGGTATAAATAGAGACATAATCGTAATCTGTCTTTAGAAATTGAAAATATTCGTAATCGTAATCGACTTGAAGTCTGGGTAGAAAAAACGTAAAAATCCCATTTTAGTGGTTGACTTGTAGGTTTTCTTTCTGTTTTCTTGCTCCTAGTTCACCGTGTTTTGATACTTTTGGTTGCAAGAAAACTCAATAAAAAAACTTACGAGTCAACTGTTAAAATCGGATTTATATGTGTTTATCACCCAGATCGAACTCGGTAGACCGACATAATTTTAATATGCGAATAGAGTTTTAACCAATTCTGAAATTTCAGTCATGAACTCGATAGAGTGATTGTTTGTGGTGCCACTTATCGGTCTAGTAAGGATTTTTTTTTGCAAAAGGTAAATTTACAAATTAAAAAGTCATGTAATGCACAAATAAAAAAGCTTATGTTCGGAGCGCTATTTTTTTTAAAGTATGCAACATTGAATAAAAACGCATACTTTTAGTTCAGTTGTAAAGCAGAATAAGAAAAATCATAAAATTCTAGCAATATCATGATAACATTTAAATTTTTTTTGCCACTTTTATTTTATTTTATTTTATTTATTTTTTTTTTTTTTGGTAAAACTTCATGTTTGTACCATTGTTCAATTCAACTTAATGGATTTGAATTTCCTTTGTTCTGCATACTGTTTATCTGTGATATGAATTAAAAATTTTAAGTATTTTAAAAAATTAACAAAAATATTTTTTAAAATGTCAAATATATATATATATAACTATTTTATAGGGTTTCGTATTTAAAAAATAAAAACGGAACCATTGACTAATGTGTTTATCAATGTCCTCCCTTCAGCCATAGCCATTTTATTCGTAAAGTATGGAACGTGTGGAAACTTCTAATTGATTTAATTAATAAAGACATTGATGCAGATATTTAAAGATTATTAACCCTTAGCAAATATATATAATTAAATGTAGAGGGACTAAATAACTTCCTTGAATTTTTTTTTTTTTTTTTTTTTTTTTTTTTTGGTATATTATGCTGATATCGTGTGAAAGCTTTTGTAATGCAGAACTCAAAAATACATTTCTATTAATTTTAGGTATTACATTTTCAGAGATATCCCCAAAAATACAATGCAAATACATGTTCCTACCCTCCTATTTTCAAATATACTGAAACAAAATTTATGAAAACAAGTTGAAAATTGCACGTGAAGCGTAGCAAATAAGGTTGCGTTCGTACGATAACTAAGTTTTAAAAATATTCAGTCTTGCTGATCTATATCAGTACTTCGGATACAGTATCTTTGTGTTCCTGTAAATATGCAGGAAGTAATTTTTATTACACCTCAGCAACGTATAAGATATTAATAAAATGTGAAATAGTTTAATATAATTAAAATACGCCCCAAATAATGTTTCCCCGTATAGCATTAAGTAGTGGAATACTTTTGTCTGGCCCTGTAATTTAATAATAAATATTCTTTGTATTACAGATTGTACAGAATGTATATTTTAATATATATATACTTGATAGGTTCATTTCAATTTCATTATGTTCAAGTGAGTGTAAAACCATTAAAGTGCATTTGAAACTTCCATTGACCGTGTGAGGGAATGACCTTTGCATAAAGGCACTCTAGTATTTCTGAGATCGTGACGTCAATAATTTAACAAGTGTAAGCGTAAAAGCGACATCTATCCTCTCTTTTACTTTAACTTTCTAGAGTGTGTGTGCTCTTTCGGGTTCTGCAGTTAGCTCGCGGTTATTAGTAATATGTTAATGTGAAGTATCTCAGTTTGCAGCATATAAAAGCTTGGGTTTGAGTGAATGGAGTGTCTCTGGCACTAGCCAGCGAGAGAGTGTCTCTGGCATTAGCCAGCGAGAGAGCATCTGTGGCGGTAGCCAGCGAGCGAGGATCTCTGGCATTAGATAGCGAAGTGGATTATTGTTCAGCGAAGTGCTAGCAAATTGAAAAGTAGCAGCGAGCCTCCAGTGAAGTGTAAAGGAGTTTTGATAGTTGACTTGAGAGTTGGCCGGGGTAAGAAACTTTATAGTAGTTTCATTTTGATTATTTGTGAATAAAGAAATACATACAGCCACGGGCTGTCTAATAAAGCTTTATCTAGTAGCTCAGCCAAGAGATAGCGAGAAGTATTGGAAGGTGCCACGATTGAGCTAGGCCGAAGCTTGTGAGTATGTGTTTAGCCTTTTCATAGTATTCTCAGTTGTGTAAAAATTAAGACTTGCTCCACTTCCCTTCAGCCCTCATCATTTTAATAAACTTTGTTGTTTTATCTTAATTACTGAGTATGTCTACATTTAACCTCCACCACGACCAACCAAACGTTACAAATGACACTCAGCATGCATGTAACGTTACAAATGGCGCCCAACGAAATGTCGGACATTGTGAGATTGTGCCACGGGTGTATTTCACCGGTGAGGGTGATATTAGTGAATTTTTAGTTAAATTAGATGATTATATTTTGTTCAATAATATACCTGAGAAAAGTAGATACGTAGTGCTTAAATGCTCATTGAAGGGCGAAGCACTTTTGTGGTTGGAAAATATAGGAAAGTTTTTGATTACTGATGAAGCGAAAAGATTTGAACAAACTGTGATTGAGTTAAAGAAGGCGTTTCCTCCCGTTAAAGATAAGAGTATTTTGAGAAAAGAGTCCTATTGCAACAGGCAGAATATTTATGAGTCGGCGTCAAAATTTTATCTTCGTAAGCTGGAACTAAAAAATAAATTAGATTTAGATATCACATTTGAGGAATTGTTGGACATTGTTTTTCCTCTTTTTAATCCAAATATACAGGACTTTATTGAAGTTAGAGCACCGAAGAATTTTGCAGAAATGCATCAGATATTATCGAAGTATGAGACTCGGCATAGCTCGGATCAACGGGATTTGCTTAGCCCTCGTCAGAGACCTGTCGCGGATAGTAATTTGAGAAATGAGGGGGAACGTAATTTTGTGAGAGGGGGACAGCGATTTCCGAATAATCATTTGCGTAATAGAAATGATGGATTTGGTCGTAATATGTCGAATACGAATAATGGTAATAGGAATTGTGGTGGTGCTAATAGTTTTAGAAGTGGTGAGAGAAATATGTATGGAAATAGACAGAATAGTGGTTATGATCGGAGAGGGGGAGTACGGGACAGGAATGTTTCTTCGCAAGTAAGGAGATTAACTTCGGATGAGAATTTGGAAAATAGGTCAATGCAAAAGAGATGTGTTCAGAGGTCGGATCAGTTAAACTGGTAGGTGACTGTATTTCGGAAGGTATGCAGTCACAGATTAAATCGGAAAAGCCTTCTGTGAGTTTGAATAAAATTACTATTAATCCGGTTGAGTTACCTGAAGTGTTAATTGTGTTAGATGGTATTGTCGTTAACAGTGTCTTCGATACAGGGGCAGATAAGTCGTTCATTTCTTTTGATTGCTATCGGAAATATTTTTCGTATAAGAAGTTGAAGAGGTCAAGTCTGGTGGTTCAGTCGGCACAGGGAGTAGCTTGCGAGAATAAAGGTTCAGTAGAATTGGAAGTTGAAATTCGTTCGGTTAAGACATGCTGGGAGTTTTGTGTGTCAGATGGATTAACAGTGCATTGTATAGTTGGTGTAGATTATATGAAAGATAGAGGAATTAGTTTGGATTTCTTTAAAAAGTCGTTAATCGTGAATAGTGATGAGAATGTGAGTAAGAAAGATGTGAGTTGAATGAATTTGGAGAGGTTTTTTCTGATAAACCGGGTTTAACGCATGTTGCGTGGCATGAGATTGATACTGGTTTGAAAGCACCTGTTGCTAGTAAACCATATCGTTATGATAAAGTTAAACAAGGTATAATTGATTATCATATTCAAAAAATGCTAGCGGACGATATTATAATGCCGATTGAGTCTCCTTTTGCATCGCCAGTAGTGTTATGTCGTAAAAATAATGGGAAAAGTTTAGATAATCCAGAGGCATATAGGTTTGCAGTAGATTGTAGAAAGTTAAATGCGATAACGCAATACCCTCAGTATCCTATTCCAGTTATTGATGACATTTTGGCTAATATAACGAGTACGAATTATATGTCAACGTTAGATCTTACGTCAGGTTATTTTCAGATTGCAATGAAGCTGGAGGACATACCTAAGACTGCGTTTATTACTCGGGACGGTTGTTTTGCTTTTAAGAGAATGAGTTTTGGTTTATCGGGAGCGCCAGCAGCGTTCCAGAAGGCCATGAATAATATCCTTAAACCTTTGCTTGGTAAGGGTGTCTTGGTCTACCTGGACGACATAATTATAATGGCAGCTACTTTTGAAGAGCATTTAAGATTATTGAGGGAAGTATTTACGTTGTTAAGAGATGCTGGGTTAACAGTTAAGTTAGAAAAATGTAAATTTTTGAGAAAAGAGATAAAGTATTTAGGAGTTAAAATTACGCGTGATGGTATTAATATAGATAATGAGAAAATTGAGGCAATTACGTCAATGAGTCCCCCCAAAAATAGTAAGGAAGTGGCGACATTTTTAGGGATGGTGGCTTGGTTTGCCAAGTTCATTCCACGTTTTTCGGAGTTATGTGAACCGTTGTATAATTTAAAAAGGAAAAGGGTGAAGTTTGTATGGTCATCAGCGGCTCAGAGATCGTTTGAATTATTAAAAGAAGCAGTAGTTTCCCCTCCTGTTTTGGCTCACCCCGATTATTCGTCTCAGTTTGAAGTGTATTGCGATGCGAGTGCAGTGGGGGTTGGAGCGATGTTAGTACAGAAAGGTCGACCTATAGCGTTTGCGTCGAGAATTTTAAGTGCAGCGGAAAGGAATTATTCGATTACGGAAAGGGAGTGTCTTGCAGTAATTTGGGCTTTGAATAAATTTCGTTGTTTTTTCACTAATATACCGGTTAAAGTCATTACGGATCATTCAGCTTTGACAAAGTTAACTAATGGAAAGGGTTTGTCGTCTCGTATGGTCAGATGGTGTTTGAAGTTAGCAGAGTATAATGTGGTTATAGAACATAGGGCTGGCAAGGAGAATGCGGTAGCGGACGCTTTGTCACGAAACCCGCATGGTGGTTTAGAGGTCACGGAGGAAGTTAAGTGTTGTGCATTGTCATCGTTGGTGTTAAGGTCACGAGAGCAGTTAATAAGGGAACAGAAACAAGATGAGGAGTTTGGTAGTTTGTATCGTTATTTGGAAAATCCTGATGATGTCCCGAGCGCAGATGTACCTATGTTTGAGAAATGGTCCCAATATTTTAAGCTTATCGATGGTCTTCTTTTTTATTCTAAAATTGTAAATTCACGTGGTGAATTAAGAGTTTTTATTCCGGCTAGTCTTCGTAAGGCCATCTTGAAAGAATTTCACGATAATCCATTAGCAGGTCACTTAGGAATCAGGAAAACTTATGCTCGAATTTGTGAATCCTGCTACTTCCCTAAAATGCGGGAAGCAGTGCGCGCTTATATCTCCAGCTGTAGCACATGCCAACGTTATAATTATAAAAATGTAAGTCCAGCTGGCAAATTAATTCCTATTAAAGTAAATTTTCCTAATGAATGTGTAGGTGTAGATTTAATCGGTCCTTATCCATTGTCTAATCCTAAAAGATATAGATTTGTACTAGTTATAGTTGATTATTTTAGTAAATGGGTGGAGTTAGTCCCCCTCAGGAAGGCTTCTGCACCTGCAGTTGCCGATGCATTTTTCGATAATTATATTTCTAAATATGGTGCACCAATTAGGGTAGTGAGCGATCATGGCCCTTGTTTTATTTCTGATATATTTAAGGCCCTGTGTGAGAAGCTGGAGATCGATCATTCTTTTACTGTTCCGTATCGTCCTCAGTCTAATATGGCTGAACGTGTAAATCGTACATTAATTCAAATGATTTCTTCGTATGTTGGTTCTCATCACGCAAATTGGGACCAGTTTCTTCAGCATTTTGCGTATGCACTTCGTACAGCAGTTCACGAGTCGACGGGGAAAATGCCAGCTGAATTGTTTTTGGGTAGAAAAGTCATTACTCCATTCCAAAGGCTAGTTATGGTGTCAGATGCGGAAAGTCAGTACATGTGTCAGGATATTGAGAGGTTGGTTAAGGAAGCTCAAGTTCAGATGGGAAAAGCGCAAGAAAAGCAGGCTCAGTATTATAATATGCGTAGGAGGGAGTTAGAAGTGAAAGTTGGAGATTTTGTGTTAGTAGAAAAGCATTGGTTAAGTTCAAGTCGTCAAAAGAGAGTAGCTAAGTTTGGTCCGAAGTTTGTAGGTCCGTTCGAGGTTTTAGAAGTTCGAAATAATAATTTGGTTGTTGATGTCAGTGGTGAAAGAATGACGGTTAATCTGGATCAGGTTAGAGTTTATAAGTTTAGAGAAAATGGTAGTGAAGGTTCTCATGTGTCGAGTGGTGTTTCGCGAAATTCCCGATCCAATGAGTGTCCCGAGTCCAGCACTTCTTCATCTAATTCTTTTCATCAATATTCAAGAAGAAAATTTGGTCAAACAGCTCCAAAAACTGTTGTTGAAAGTAGAAAGCCTATCAATCCGAGAGCACAGTATGATAATAAAAATAAGAGAGCTGTGTCAAATACATCAGATTCTGTGTGCCATAAAAGGAAAAAGATTATAAACTGTCCCGTTCCTCCACTTATTAGACAGCAACCTCAGAAACACAAATTATCTAATAGTTCACCATCTTCGGTACTTAATCCCCGGAAAAGATTTCAGATGGACACTCGCCAAACTGTTAAAAGGACTTTAAGGTCGGAATTTTTGCCCAATAAGAAACAGCATAGGTCCGGAAAGAAACGTGGTCTAGGATCTTCAGTAACTTCGGGTGCATCTAGAAAGAGGAGACAACGCTCAGATTACCGGCATCAACAGTGTGAATCTCGCCATGGAGTGACCCCAGCGAACCGGCCAGAGCAGAGTCGTCGAGCGGAACCTACAAGTATCCCACGGCATCCATTCAGAACCAGGCTGCAGGCACGACAGTCAACTGTGGCGTCACCGTACAGTTCCGATGACGAAAGATCCTTCGTACAAGATTTCTGGGACAAGAGGAGAAAGCCATCCTGTAGTATGAAGCCTGCCAGCAGCGAATCATCTCTATGATTGGGTGATAATGTTCTTTATTAAATTTCTATTAGAGTGCATATATGTGGTAGCAATGTGAAAGAATAGAAAGTAGAAAGACTGTTTTGTATTTTTGGCCATTTTTGGAATTTTTTGACGGACTCACGATTAGTGCTTAATTGTGTTCAAAATTTGTTTGCAAAATTGTTAGTTTTATGTATGTTTGAGATTTTGGTCTTAACTGCTTTTAAAAATTCTGGATCTATTGTTAAATTGTTGTGTTATTTGTTAAAAATGTTACTATATTGTTATATTGTTCATGTGTTATAAAATGTATGTTTAAATTTTCAGAAAGTACAGATAGTAATTTGGGTTATTTTGTACACGCGCCGCGGTTCAGGCGCGCACGTGTTTTGCGGTCAAGAAGTCCTTGACACGCGTTTCTATCTCTTATACTAACATTTAATGAATTAACTTTCTCCTTATCGTTCGTGTTTTATGTGTTGCGTTTGTACTTTAGTTGGGAATGGTTTCCGCAAGTTGCGAATTTTTAAGCTGCGTTTGAATTTGAAATTGTATTGTATTAAAATTGAATGTTAATGTGATTTTCTTGCAGGGAAGTATACCTGTGTTATGTATTGATTCTGCTATTTTTCTTTTAGTTAATACAGATGAAGAGCATGATGACGTCATTTTGTAAATTTTTGATAATTTTTTTTTTTATTGTTGCATAAGCACAGCGATGTGACGCTGTACGTATGTGCCCCGATTATTGTTAAAGTGGAGTTAAGTTCTGAAGAATTTTGGGAGTTAGTTCATTGGCTATTGGGTATGTAGGTATTACGTAGTAGCAGGGTTATTTTAGTATGAAGTAAATTTAATTTTAGATGAGTTCGGAATTTGGATGAGGAAAATTTTTGCGCATTGGGTTTTTTGGACTTGGTGCGAATTCTAGTATTAGGAAAGTTATGGAGAAATTTTTGGTAAAATTATAGTTGTATTGCAATATTGAGGAAAATTTCGGAAGTTTAGTGTTTTGAGAAATTTTAGCACTCCCAGTGGAGTGGGCTGTTTTGAAAGAAGAAGTAATTAGTTTTGAAAGTTTTACGAGTTTTTGGAAGTTTTACGGAGGCTATTTGTAAGATAGAAGAATGATTGGATTGAATATGTGAATTTTTGAGGCAAACTGAGGTTTTTTGGTTGTGATGGGTTAAAGTTAATATTTTGAAAGTTATGTTTGGTTCTAAATTTCACCCATCACTGTGTTTTTTTTAAGGTTCGAAATTTATAACAAGAAAAAGTCCTGGGCATGCATTTGGCCCAGTCCTTTTTCTCTGCGGAATCCGAGGGGGGGTTGTGAGGGAGTGACCTTTGCATAAAGGCACTCTAGTATTTCTGAGATCGTGACGTCAATAATTTAACAAGTGTAAGCGTAAAAGCGACATCTATCCTCTCTTTTACTTTAACTTTCTAGAGTGTGTGTGCTCTTTCGGGTTCTGCAGTTAGCTCGCGGTTATTAGTAATATGTTAATGTGAAGTATCTCAGTTTGCAGCATATAAAAGCTTGGGTTTGAGTGAATGGAGTGTCTCTGGCACTAGCCAGCGAGAGAGTGTCTCTGGCATTAGCCAGCGAGAGAGCATCTGTGGCGGTAGCCAGCGAGCGAGGATCTCTGGCATTAGATAGCGAAGTGGATTATTGTTCAGCGAAGTGCTAGCAAATTGAAAAGTAGCAGCGAGCCTCCAGTGAAGTGTAAAGGAGTTTTGATAGTTGACTTGAGAGTTGGCCGGGGTAAGAAACTTTATAGTAGTTTCATTTTGATTATTTGTGAATAAAGAAATACATACAGCCACGGGCTGTCTAATTAAGCTTTATCTAGTAGCTCAGCCAAGAGATAGCGAGAAGTATTGGAAGGTGCCACGATTGAGCTAGGCCGAAGCTTGTGAGTATGTGTTTAGCCTTTTCATAGTATTCTCAGTTGTGTAAAAATTAAGACTTGCTCCACTTCCCTTCAGCCCTCATCATTTTAATAAACTTTGTTGTTTTATCTTAATTACTGAGTATGTCTACATTTAACCTCCACCACGACCAACCAAACGTTACAAATGACACTCAGCATGCATGTAACGTTACAACCGTAATGTAACGGAATACTTCTGATTGTCCCTGTAATTGATCTTTGCATCCAATTTTCATAAAATTTGAAATAACTCGACAAAATTATGTAATAATTATATGTTTTAAATTTCAAACGGTTAAAATGCATTTGAAACTTTTTTCC
>CAXHSM010001613.1:0-36000 GCA_964019185.1 Maratus speculifer
GAGCCAAAATAGCACCTTTGATTAGGGTGAAAAAATGGCACCCATAATCCAGAGTGCCCAATGATAAAAAAATTAAAAATATACTAACTGACTTTCGGCCCTCGATGGATCCGAACGCAGAACGTCTGATTACAAGCTCAGCGTCCTATCCACTCGGCCATCAAGCGCAACTTCAAAGTCTCCCTGAAATGTTCGTATGTCCTGAAATTCAAAGGTACTTTATATAAAAAAGCTCGCCAAAAGTTAGCCATCCGAAGTTCTAAACAAAATTGGGATAGCGTATAGCGGTGATAGTCATCGTAAGAAAAAATTGCTGTGTTAATCCACCAGTGACAGCGAGTTGAAGTGCAAGGATACACGTTACAGAGCATGCGCAAATGACTAAGGAGTGAAAATCTTCGAACGGCATGCATTGCGCGGCACCCTAATTAGCGTGAAACACCCAATGGCACTCCAAACACATTTTCAAGCCCGCTGGTGCCAAGTGATTTAACCTTTTCACCCCTGAGCGTCAAATACAACCGGTTTGTCACCTTTATTTTTAACAGTGCACATGGTGCATTTTATCTAACCCCGTAGACACAGGTCTGAAATTTCAACAGCAACATAATCCGAAGATGACAGTTTTATTACCTAAAAATTCTACTTAATCCTTTATGCATTAATGTGGTTTTAAGAACCACTGAAGAAAATTTAAGATAAAATTCGTTTATTCGGTCCATTACATTTTTGCTCTTTCCACACAATATATTCCTCTCAATCAAATCTAGATAGAGAAGAAAACAGTCGAAATTAAATATTTTTAAAAAGTGGCATTATTCTTAAACATTTTCATAGGCATGCCTTTTTCTCTTTACAGAAAGAATCATAATACATTTAAATGAATTGCTTTTATAGGAATAATGCTATTTCCATAAGAGTATCTACAAAGTTTTGTATTCATTTAATATTTCATAATGCATAAAATGCTATATTACATTTAAAATTTAGCAATAATTTAACTAAACTTTTTTAAATTAAAAGAAAAATGCGCATGTGTCAACATTTTTATTAAGTTACAAATAAATTATACCTTATATATTAATTTTTATTATAATCATTTTTTAATATCCTAATGAGTTTTCGTAAATTAACTCATGAATCTGATTTTTAAATATGTATACTTTGAAGTTAATGTTTATGCTTATAAATTAATCCTTCATATTAAATTATGAACCGTTAATTTCTCTCAAAAGGAATGTTTAATTGCATTTTTCGAAAATTCTTTGATCTCGGAAAAACGCATCTTACAGTATTTTTAAACGTAATAGTTTTAGCTTCTTGAAATTTTTCTCCACGGATATTTTGTGGAAAAAAAATAATGTCTCTAAGAACTTATAAATAATTACTGTAAGATAAATTCTTGTTAATCCTGGAAGTTTAAAAAAAAATATTTATGATTATGCGAAATATAATTTTGTGAAAAAAATCTAGAAATAATATTTTATCTTAAAATTAATATTATGTTTTTGGTACAGACGACATTTAAAATAGAAAATACATATACATGATGTGTTTAACTATCTTTTTTTTTATCATAAATGCATTTCACCCTTCAGCTTATTCTTCGTATAAGCACTCCCTCTATTTCTTACTTGTCAGTTTCCAACCAGTGGTTGAGAGCTTGTACTGCTAAAACTGTCAGATTTGAGGTGCTGGGTTCCAAGCCAATCACGATCATCGGCCTTACTGTTCAGAGTGTTAGGTGGTTTTCTTCGAATCTTGCGTAAATACAGGTTTGGTTGCCTTAAAATGATCAAAGCACTCCCCGTAGGGTCCATAGCTCTCGTGCAGTTAATCAGGCGTCATAGATAACGCGAACACTTTAATCTTCAATTGATCTCATTTTTGTGTTGAACGATGACGTCATGATGTTGTCAGATAATATTTAAATCTAAAGTTTACATTACTATGCACTTCCTTAATCCCGGTGTTGTTGCAGGAGACTTTTTTTTACTTTGTACAAGCGAATTGAATATCACCTTAGTATTTTTCTAATTTATTTTTCATTTCGAATGAATTATTTTTAATTCAACGGTTTTTTCCTTCTTTTTTAGAATAACCATTGTATTTTTAGCCATTGTATTGTTATTTATTTATTAAATAATTTAACTTAAAAAATGTGCTGAAGTCTCCATTCATTTCCACTCTAGCAATTTAACATGTCATAAAATTGAATTTCAGAGAAAAGAGCGTTTTTCAATTTAAAAAAAAAAAAAAATTTAAGCTGGCCTTGGCGGTACGTAAAACTGGACAAAATATTAAGAATATCGCATCGTAAGATATAATTTTTTTGTAGTCCTAAACTATTTGAGCATTTCATGAATTCGGAAATCAATAATTCATGTACTTGCAGTTATTTTACCTTAAAATAACTTTTTTTGTTATCAAATAATACATAATTTCGACGATTCTTAATTCGAAACTTAGTTTGTTTTATCTTTCTAGGTTATGCAATATTATAAACTATGAAACGAATAATTTTAAACTTTGCTTTGTCTATGATATTTTCATTATTGTACCATCAAAAAGTGTATGACGTTATGCATAGAACTGAACTAAATATTTTGTGTATGATTATTTTGGGGTATGGCAAGTCGTTCGTCCTTCAATTTTAAAAACATCTGTATATCGTTCTATATTAAATCGGCTCGTGTAACGCTAAGATATTGCGTCCTTCTAATCCAGCTATTTGCAAGCATCTGATGATAACAGAATAAGGGAAAATATTAATTTTAGTAAATATTATTGTCCACATTTGCTCGTTTTTACTTCGTTTAATTGACTGACGCAGAAATTTCAGATGAAAATGAAAGTTGGTATAGTATTGAATTAAAAGAGATAAAAGAAGGATCTTGACACATCCATTTAGTTTCTAGTATTATACCTAGTATTTACAAATATCAAAGACGTTTGTTAATAAGTATTTATTCTAGACAACCCGACAAAGCTAGTCCCACTGTTAAAAAACGAAAAAAAATGCATTTCTATAGATGGTAAATATGCAAAAATCTGCATGCTTACAAATATATATAAATATATATATGTACACTGTAAAAAAAGGGCTAAAATCTAAATTACTTGTAAGCAAAGGTACAAAATTCTATAATTTTCGAAAATAATCTACTAAAGTTAAAATGATCTTCCTTAAATTTTATCTGTCCCGGCAAGTCGTTACATAAAAAGTTCTGGGAATTCCAGTTTCCTAAATATTCTTAGTAATCTTAGATATTTTTTGATGTACAGTGCAACTCTGTATGTGTTACATACACTGTTAAAACTAATGGTGACACATTGCACCTTTTAGGGGTGAAAGGCTTGTCTCACTGGTGACACCCCTAGAGGAGCTAAAATGGCACCCTTAACTAGGGTGAAAGGATGGCACCCCTAATCCAGGGTGTTTCAGAAGGGGAAAGGACGGCACTTCAGGGAAGAATAATGGCACCCCTTATCCACAGTGTTCAATAGGGTGAAACGATGACACCACAAAGGAGAATAATCTCACCCCTTATCCAGGGTGCCCCAGGAGGTGAAAGGATGGCATCTCAGAGGAGAATAATGGCACCCCTTAACCAGGGTGCCCCAGGGGGTGAAAAGATGGCGCCTCAGGGGAGAGTAATAGCACCCCTTATCCAGGGTGCACCAGAGGGTGAAAGGATCGCATCTGAGGGGAGGGTAATGGCACCCCTCATCCAGGGTATCTTAAGGGGTGAAAGAATGGCATCTCAGGGGAGAATAATGATACCACTTATCCAGGGTGCCCCAGAGGGTGAACGGATGAAACACATAATCCAGTGTGCCCTGTGGCATCCTACAAGAAAAAGCACTCACAATCTATGGCCCACAGTTGCAAACCCCCTCCCCCCACCCTGTTTGTCAAGAAATTGTATTGGTTTGAATCATGAAATACAAAGTGTTTACCCATTTTTAAATTGAATTCTGCAGAGAAAATTATTATGATCAGTCAATATTTTGAGTCTTTATTTCCTTTTAGATTGATGGAATATTATATTTTTAAACTCATTATCAGGTGTCCTAAGAAAAATTGTAGCATATTTTTGTAACTCAGCGAGGGATAATATGCACTCACAATCTATGGCCCACAGTTGCAACCCCCCTCCCCCCACCCTGCTTGTCAAGAAATTGTATTGGTTTGAATCATGAAATACAAAGTGTTTACCCATTTTTAAATTGAATTCTGCAGAGAAAATTATCATGATCAGTCAATATTTTGAGTCTTTTTTTTTCTTTTAGATTGGTGGAATATTATATTTTTAAACTCATTATCAGGTGTCCAAAGAAAAATTGTAGCATATTTTTGTAACTCAGAGAGGGATAATATGAACTACAAAAATAATCATAGAAAGGCAGAGAATTCAAATTGTACTTTCATTTACACGGAGAGTATTTTAAGAAAAATTCAAAATTTTAACTTTTATACAGTCTTTGCATTTCAAAATCACCAATCATAAGTCATCACTATTGCATTGTTAGTCATACACAAAAGTTTTTGTTAGAATAAATCGCAAAATTTACACAACCTCTACACCTATTTTCTGCCTCTAAAAATCACTGAGTTAGAGTCAAATATTGTGACTTTGTCATGCAATTTGAAGCCTGATTTTCAATTTTATGTTTTGAAGTTCTTGTAAAATGAAATATGATTTTTTACTGTCTCTAACTCATATGTTTGGATCAAACTTTTTGGGTATGTTTAAGTAAGGGCCAGTAACTATTTTTGTGACTGGGCATTTTTAGATGCAGAAACATTATAAAAATTTGATGTTTTTTGACTCCAAAATAAGAGAAAGTACAAATTGAATTATCTATCTTCATATGAATATTTTTATAATTTTCTTATAGTTTCAGAAGTAATTCGTAACCATCTTTTTTGACACATAGTATATTGCTTGAAATGTATTTTCATTATTTTATATACAGGGCAACTGAAAATTATGGGGACACAGAAAAATGCTATATCCTGTAAAATATATGGGTGTTGAAGGTCAATGTTGTTTTTGCTCCATGTGAAGGCCCCAATACTGCTGGAAGTTCCATTAAAATTATTTTGCTTCCATGAGGCGAACACTTCGTTGAACATATTAGTTGCTGATCATTTTGACGGTTGTGAACTTTTCGGAGGATTAAGATTTTCATATAATAGAAGAAATTCTACAAAATTTTAAAATAAGCATTTCTCAGATATTAGTTGTGAAATATCAATGTCAAATATCAATGTGAAATATCAATGTCAAATATCACTGTTTTTTCAGCTACCCTGCTGTATCTAATTAAAAAAAATGTAAAACACAAATTAGATAAGAATATATAATAAATGCTGTGTAACTTTTAAATTAGCAAGAATACTTCATATTCTTTAAAATTCTTCCAGAAAGTTAGCCATCAAGCTATGAAATGAATTATAGAAAATAAGTTCATTTTATGGTTGTGGTAAAATCACAGATGAAATTGAGTAAAAAAAAATCATTTTTACAATATATGTAGTACTTACCTTTATAGTGAACTTATGCAAATCCATATTTTATAGCATGTATCCACACAGGGTTAGAAATTAAGAACTGTATGTAAAGTGTCAAAACAAAAACTGACTTTTCATAAGTATGAAACCTGATTAAACTACAATATTTGGATTCTGGAAAAACTTATTCTTTTTATAAAGCTAATATGCATACAAAACAGATAATCAAGCAAATATGTCCACAGAGAGAAAATATGAGCTTTAGATATAACTAGGGATAAGCTAATTTTTAAAAAATCTGAGAGTAACAGTACATCAGAAAATAAAAAGTTAGCAAGAAAATGAATCTTTGGTTGCCAATTGGGGTGTGGCATTTAAAACATTTCCAAATCACACATACTTTTTTTGTTTGTTTGAGGAAGGGAATACAAAAACTTTAAAACAATTTTAATACAGTTTCTTACTTTAGGAACATATAAGGATGCAGAAATATCTCATAATAAAAGAAAATCTTGTTTACAGGGGTGTAATATCCAAGGACCAGTTTTATCAGTCATTGGTGAAAGTGAAGTTAACTTAGAGGTTATTGAAAGGTTCAAAATTCTTAAGACACGTGCTGATGTCATGGTTCAGAGGGGGGGGGGGTGGATGTATGCTAAAATACAAATGAAAGCATTTTCTAAACAAAAATTAAAGTTAAAGAAAGCTAGCTATCAAGATTTGACGACTAGGAATAATTTTTCTATAATTTAGTTTCATTTGACGACTAACGACTGCTGATTTCTAGTCCTGTGTGCACATCAAAACACCTTCTGCCAAATTGTTTTTGTGTTTTGACTTATTGCATCTGAAATTTTAATCCAGAGAGTAATTATAATGAAAGGAATAAAACACTAAATTAAAAAAACCCTTTTAATTCAAATAATCTTTTTATTGTAAACACCAAGAATGTATTATATATTATTAAACAAAGACGCAACACTATGTGGAACTGATGCCACTGAGAAAATTTTGAAGACATAAGTATCTAATAAAAATGATAAAAATTCAAATTGGCTTTTGCTATAGTTAACGTTAAACAACCAAAATAATTCATACCACAAAGAAACTAAGCTTATAAAATTATCAGTTTTTGTAATTAACTTTTTATATAAAATTAATACATAGCATGAGTAATTTAACAAGTTGCTTGAGTTGCGGAGCACAGTAACAGGTTGAAACACAGAAATTTCTGCACTTTCTTCATGATAAAGAATCGGAAACTTTTCTTGTATCAAACATGTTAATGTAAGTACTATAAATGTAAGTTCACTATCTGAAATAATAATAATAACACGTTAAGGAAAACACACAACAAGACAGTCCAATTAAAATGTATTGTAAGAAAACAAGGTAGAATTGATGAAGAACTGCAGACGTCGACATGATGGAAAACTCATTTTTGTCTTTTTAAATTTTATTTCACACGTAAACACACACGTAGACGAGCACGACACAAATTAACAAAAAATAGAATAACATTTTTAGATCACATATTCCACAAAATACCAGAAACAATACTACGCCATCTTACTACACAATAACTCCGAACTCCCGCTCTCAACTGAAAAATTGTTCTGTTTTTGGAAATGTTCTTTCCTTTCTTTTCGGACGAGTAGCGCCATCTATCGCAGGCTTAGGAATTTAGTTCTCAGAATTAAATTCTTTACAGTATCATCAAAGTACAGCAAAAATGGAAGATAAACAAAAAAAGAAAGAATAAAATTTAAATAAAATTTAAATTATAGCTCACAAGGCTATCAAAGCCTGACAGCTAATGTGCCCGCAGGTTCTGTATGTAACGTGATAACTCTTTATATAAATATCAGATTTGCTTCAAATTTTATATGTAGGTTCATTCTGATAAGGTTCTTCACTGATTAGCATTGGAGGTTCATTGGTTAAATATGAAGGGATGGAGAAGAGAGTGCTACCCTCCTTAATTTATATAAATATGCAGAAATCATGCAGAATTATCACATTTACTTCAAATTTCGTTAATAGGTTCACTCTGATAAGGCACTTCCCTGATTAGTTTTAGGGGTTCAATGGTTAAGAATAAAGAGGGATGGCAGTTAATCCACTGTCCAATAACTTACAGTTGATTTCTTTTATTTTTGGAAGGGCATTATTCTTTGAAATAAGAGTATAATATACAGTTGTATGTATAGCCTGCGAGCTCAATGCCATCAGTTTAACTGGGCACTTTCCTCTTTATTGCCTATTTTCGGACAGCACGAGAGAATTACATGACCAACTCATACTTGTCATTCAGATATTCTTTTCCTGTATTATCATTAAGAGTTACAAACTATTTACATTATTAACAAAATTTACAAAACATATCTTGCAAAAAAGTGTCTATTCCAGATTAGCAACGAATTTCTCTACCATGTACAGGTACTCCATACCAGAAATAATAATAAAAAAAATGAGGAATTTTATTCAAATTTATTAGTACGCCCCTATTATGTATCCTATATTGACACTAATCAATGAATATATGGATACAACCCCTCGTGTTTTTCTTTCATTTTGGGAATACGAATTTTCAACGTATTCTATTGACGGTTATTTTCAAAATTTTCAAGATGCGATTTTGCGACCTTTCACAAAAGTTGCTCTATACATTTGGCTAACATAATATGCAAATGAAATTTTGATATCTTTGACGCATGTGCAGTGAAAAATTATTTAGTAAACCTACTCAATATTCGAACAATTTTTATTATTTTTAAATTCTGATTACAGGGTATTCTGTGCAATGTTGTTTGTCACATTTTCTGAAAAGAATGTTACTTTATATTAAGAACTCTTCAAATTATAATAAAAAATCTTGTGTAAATTTGAGATTGTTTTTCGGATTCGTAGAAAACCTTAATTTTTCTACGAGTATACATGCTATTGACATAAAAATGAACACAGTTTATTACAATAAGCCACTTAATCATAATCTACAGTTTGAGCGCTTTTGCTACATTAGTTTTGACAGAGTTATCCAAAAGATATCCAAAAGGTATTCATTCTTTTTTAATTTGTTGACGGTCCCCTATTGGAGTTTCGAAATAAAACCTTCAGGGAAATATGTGACTTGTACTACACGACCTGGCCATTGATCATCGTCCACTTGCGATTTTAGACATTTTGTTAAATATCCAGAAAAAATACATGAGGAATTATCCTGAAACTCTCAGTGTATACACATAATAGTACAGGTCATATATTTCCGTGAAGATTTTTTCCAGAAACCTTATAGGAGACCGTCAATAAATTAAAAAATAGTGAATATCGTTTGGATAACCCTGTCAAAACCAATGCAGCAGAAGCGTTCAAACTGTAGATTGTGATTAAGTGGCTTATTGTTATAAACTGTGTTTATTTTTATATCGATAGCATGTATACTCGTAGAGAAATTAAGGTTTTTATAAAAATACTCCCAAATTTTTCCAAGATTTTTGCTTATAATTTGCAGAGTTCTTAATATAAAATAATAATAATTTCTGAAAATCTGACAAACAACATTGCACATAATACCCTGTAATCAAAATTAAAAAATAATAAAGATTGTATGAAAGATGAGTAATTTTACTAAATAATTTTTCACTGCGCATGCGTCAGCGATATCAAAATTTCATTTGCATATATGTTAGCTAAATTTATAGAGCAACTTTTGTCAAAGTCGCAAAATCATAGCTTGAAAATTCTAAAAATAATCGTCAATATAATAAGTTGAAATTCCATTGTTCCCAAAATGAAGCAAAAATATGAGGTATTGTATCCAAATGTACTAGTAAGTTCCGTATTGTGTATTCCATATTGACACTAATCAATGAATATAGAGATACAACTCTTCTTGTTTTTGCTTCATTTTGGAAATAACGGATTTTTAAGTGATTTTATTGACGATTATTTTCAGAATTTTCAAGCTATGTTTTTGCAACTTTCACAGAAGTTGCTCTATACATTTAGCTAACATAATATGCAAATGAAATTTTGATATCGTTCACGCATGCGCAGTGAAAAATTATTTAGTAAACCTATTCATTTTTCATACAATTTTTATAATTTTTTAATTCTGATTACAGGGTACTATGTGCAATGTTGTTTGTAAAATTTTCAGAAAATATTATTATTTTATTTTAAGAACTCTGCAAATTATAAGCAAAAATCTTGGAAAAACTTGGGAGTATTTTTATAAAAACCTTCATTTCTCTACAAGTATACAGGCTATCGACATAAAAATGAACACAGTTTATAACAATAGGCCACTTAATCACAGTCTACAGTTTGAGCGCTTTTGATTCATTAGTTTTGAGAAGTTTATCCAAAAGATATTCATACATTTTTTTATTTGTTGGTGGTCCCCTATAAAGTTTCTGGAAAAAATCTTCACGGAAATAGATGACCTGAACTATATTGTTTATACACTGAGAGTTTCAGGATAATTCCTCATGTATTTTTCTAAATATTTTGCAAAATGTCTAAAATCGCAAGTGGACGATAATCATTGGCCAGGTAGTGTATTATATTTATACACTAAGATTTTCAGGATAATTCCTCATACATTTTTCTAGATATTTAACAAAATGTCTAAAATCGCAAATGGACGGTCATCTTTGGCCATATAGTGTATATCAGGAGCTTTAGGGAACTGGCTAATTCTTTAATTCCCCTTTTGCTATATGGGGGAAAGTCGGGTGGAATGGGACTGTAATTTTTTCTCTTTGTGCATTATTCTAAACATTTTATCGATCGTATACAAGATGAAGCAATGGTAATCCATTCTTCAGTTTATGAAAAATATTGATATGCATAGACTTGCAAATGTATGAAAGAAAAAATTATTTCAAAAATCCAATTCAAATTTGATTTATTTGCTCTCAATATATTAAAGGCTTGTTTATGTATAAATGTAATAGTTTCCCTATTTATGGAACATTATACTGTATATTATCCATAATTTAAACTAAGCCTAAAGCAGCATTTTTATATGAACAAGAAGTTTAACACAAACAAGGAAGTGGCGAGGAATGGGACATGCCAGAAAAGGGATGAATGGGACGCGCCCAGTTCCTTTTTTTAATTAATAATAATGCGAATTGCTAACATGCAATTTTTTTAGATGATAATATATTAATTACAACATTGATAATATATGCATTCATACTTCAAAATGTAAGTAAATTGATGATTATTTAAGGCGCAATGCTAGGCACAGAAAAAGACCCGGATGATAATGCAAAGTCTATGGGGGCGTTCTTTTCAAATATTTCGCCGAAATTTTAATATTTTTACGTGATTGTTTTGCACAAGATTGCTGAGGGCGATCCGCAAACGGCGTAGTTTTTACTTTTTCAGTTTTGGTTTCAGATTTTTTTTTAATACTTTAACTTACGAAATTGGTTTAAACCGGTTCTGAAATTGAAATTATCGTTATACAAAAAATATAAAAGCAAAATTGAAAAAACAAAAACTAGGCCGGTTATGGATCATCCTCAGCTGTCTTGTTCAAAAGAATCATGTAAAAATATTAAAATTTGAGTTAGGTATTTCAAAAGAACGCTCCTATAAACTTTTACATTATCATCTTTATATTCTGTCTAGTGTGGGGCCTTAATGACACCTATGACAGAGAATCCTGAATTTTCATTCCAGTCATGAAGGTACTGGAATTTTATATTGTGGCATATACATTATCAACTTACAACCTTTGTTTGATTGTTTATCTTACCGACACTATAGGTTATTTTGTGCCTTATAGCTTTTTTTTATTGCTGTCCCATAACTCTTAATGAGGAGGTATGAGGCACATTTTGAAACTTACGTTCTCTTTAAAATAAAATAGTATTTGCACGTTATGTTTCTATATTGTTCAGGGGAATTAAAAAGTGTTTTACCTTACATGCTATAAATTGAATTTTTTCTTTTTGTATTAAAAAAAAAAAAATCTTACTTTTGTAAAAAAAGTCCCACCCCACCCCACTCTCCCCTATATAGATATTATATATTAATACACCAATTACATGAAAATAGAATTTTTATCAATAGTATTAAAATACAGTTTATTGTATATCTTTAGGTTTTTACCACCTTCTCCCCAGGTTTTTACCGGTAAAAAGCCAACCCTGTTTATTGGCCTTGTTTCAGAACGGGTGAATTGAAAGATTTTTAAAAATTATGTCATTAGAAAAATGTTTAAGATTTATAAATGACAGTGCAAAAATCGCCTTTAAAACACGAGATCTTCATCACCTGAGGAAAATTTTCACATTTGTGTAAAATTACGATATAAGTTTTTATTCATTGTTATATTTTTTGAACACACACTATTTCTGTAAACTATTCTGAAAGTTCAGTGGAGTAAATACAGATTGTTTTCCTTTTATGATTTGAATGTTCATGACTACAAATTTGTCATATCGGATGATGTTGATGATTGAGAAAGGGGGGGGGGACTGATTGCGGTCTAATCAAACTTAAATTACTATTATTGAAAAAAAATATTTTATTTTATTCAACCATAAAATTCTGCTACTAAATAAGGTTTAATGCAAAAGAATACTTTCGAAAAAAATGGGTGTAAATCTGCATAGCCGATAATCAGATCATAAGGTTTATTCAATTCAATACCCTAAACTTTTCTCACCTTTTTGAAAGAAAATGAAACTAAAAGTATGAAAATATGAGGAATTGGGAGTAAGAAAACATAATCGTAAACCCAAGATACCGCTAAATTCGGGTTTTTAGGTATTTCCCACCAAGGTATGACTTGACTGACTAATAACGTTTTAATATGCAAATCGAGGTTTTATCCGTGATTTTTATCCTTAAATGAGATTAAATGATTGTCCGTGCTACCGCCTCCCGATCTAATCTTATTATGAAGATTATTTTGGAAATAATGGTGGTTAATATGGAAAATATTAATAATGAAAACCCTGCAAATAAGTTTTGATTACTTTAAGATTTGCAAGTATTTAATTCCTTAAATGAAAAAGTTACCCCCCCCCTCTCAAATAAAGGCAAATCAGGTATACTGAAACAATATTAGAGAATTTACGCGAGGCTGCAATATGGTGTGAATTAGCCTTTACAAGAGGGGTCGGATAGCATATATCCGACAATATATGCAAAGCCGGCCAGATGCTGTCCGAGATCCCGTGTAAAGGTTACAATCAAAACTTCGCGAATAAAATTAATTGCTTTTAACTGTATATAGACACAAAAACATATTTTAACCTTAACTGCTCTGACAAAAATTGTTACATAACTACTGTGAGCTGTCTGTCAGACCATTTAATCTGAAGATGAATAAAATGTTACATTAATTCTCAGAATACTATTTATGTATTAAACTTTATGTACAAGAATATTATAAATCAAATTCAGCTATTCAAAAGTATTTAGAGGTAGTAACAAGACTCCAAACTAAAAAAATTTGACCAGTATCTATAGTTAAACTAAAAATTACAATTTAACTGTGAAACTTGAAAAACTCACGGTGTCTGAGACCACTAACAGCTGTTAAGGGTTAAATCTAAACAGTTGAGTTTAAACACAAGGTAAAATGGTCATAGAATATTCCGATTGCAACAAGATTCGTCTATAATAACTGATTTGGAATGAAAAAATATGTAAATATTTTTACAATCTTTCATTTCGCTCTTTCTAATTGTGCGCCCTTATAGTCCGTTTTCTAATTACAGCTTTTCATAGGTCCGTGTGCAGTTTTATGATTAAGTATCGCGAGTGGTCTCATTTTGTTCCTTATGTATTGTAGACTAAGAAAAGCGATGGTGGACATCTGGGACCCGCGACTGGGGAGGGGGAGGGGGAGGGGAAGCGTTGAAAAGTGCAAGGGAAAAAATTCCATTTCATAAAAAATAAAGAAAATTATCTATAAATATTAATGTATAAAACATTTATAGATTAGGAAAAACATTTGTGGACATCCGGGATCCGCGACTGCGGGGGGGAAGGGAAGGGGAGGGGTTGAAAAGTGCAAGGCAAAAAAAATCCATTTCATAAAAAATAAAGAAAATTGTGGAAAAATATTAATGGTTAAAACATTTATAGATTAGGAAAAACATTTATGGACATCCAGGAGCCGCGACTGGGGAGGGGGAGGGGTGGGGGAGGGGAAGAGTTGCAAAGTACAAGTGAAAAAATTCCATTCATAAAAAACAAAGAAAATTATGTATAAATATTAATGTTTAAAACAATTATAGATTAGGAAAAACATTTGTGGACATCCGGAACAAGCGACTGGAGAAGGGGAGGGGGAGGGGAAGGGTTGAAAAATGCAGGGGAACGAAATTCCATTTCATAAAAAATAAAGAAAGTTATGCATAAATATTAATATTTAAAACATTTATAGATTAGGAAAAACATTTGTGGACATCCAGGACCCGCGACGGGGGAGGGGGAGGGGAAGGGAAAGGGAAGGGTTGAAAATTGCAAGGGACAAAAATTCCATTTCATAAAAAATAAAGAAAATTATGTATAAATATGAATGTTTAAAACATTTATAAATTAGGAAAAAACATTTGTGGACATCCGGGACTCGCGACTGGGGAGGAGGAGGAGGGAGGCGAGGAATTTGAAAGGGACAATAAAAAAAATTATTTTTCAAAAAAATTATGCATAAATATCAAAGTTTAAAACGTTTATAGAATGAGAATGGCATTGAAGAATACTCGGGATTTGTGATTAGGAAGACGGAGGTAAGGGAAGAGGATGGGAGGGGAGGGGAGTGGAAAGTGTTGAAAGAGGCAAGAAAAAAAATGTCATTTAATTATATATATATATATATATATATATATATATTAGTATTTAAATCTTTTATAGAATAAGAAAAGCAATAGTGGGCATCCGGGATCCGCAACTGGGCTAGGGGGAGGGGGAGGGAAGGGGAAAAGGTTGAAAAGGGCAAGAAAAAAGATCTGAAGCTTTAGTGGGGCAGCATTCTCTTTCTGGATCTGACACCACTGTTTCATTCAGTGGTAAATCAAAAACCAGTTTTTGGAAGAGCTTCATAAATGCTGACGACAGAATTCTGAAAGCACTTGCCGCATAAAGTCAAACAGATATCCTTGAGAGTGAAACATATATTGCACTTGAAGAATACATATGTTCAGTGTACATTAGGGTGGATCGATTGTCTATGGCGAAAAAAAAATTCCCATTCATCAAAATCTACCTATGCGAAAAAGATGTTCTATTGTACGGAGATTAAGGGAAAAATAATAAAAAAAATTAATTTTAAAATTTAATACTGCCACAAAAGGGTTGAATTTTCGAAAAAATTTGAAAAAAGACCGAATTTTGCTTAGGTTATTTTTGTCAAAAACTAATTATTTTAATAATTTTTAAAATCCAACAATGCGGAAAAGATGTTATATCGTATGAAGGTTAAATAAAAAACAATAATAAGTAATAAATTCGATATTTATTACTGCCACAAAAAAGTTGAAAATTCGATAAAATATTGAAAAAATGGAAAAAGATCTAATTTTGGTTAGATTTATTTTTGACGCAAAATAATCATTTTAATATCAATCAAAGCCTACTTTTGCGTAAGAAATATTATATTGCATGGATATTAAATAAAAAATAAATAAATAAATAAACTAATTTCGATATTTAATACTGCTGCAAGTGATTTAAAGTTTTGAAAAACTGGCAGTTCCAGTTTTTTCAGTTAGGATTTGTCTGCTTGTGTATTGTGTAGCTTAGTGTACCTTGAATATTACTATACCATGGCGTTGTTAAAAAAATTAAAAATTAAAATAAAGAGAGAGAGAGAGCTGAATTACACCCTATTTTGGTCTGGCTTTGATATGGCAGTGAATATGCTCCCTATTACAAAAAGTTATAAAATTTACATATTGGTATTTAAAAAATAACCGAAGAAAGGAATCGGTCAACATCTATTTGTTTCCTGCCAGTGAGAAAGAGTTGCTAATAAGTTACAAGTGACCTGTAAATGAGATTCAATTTCAATAATTTACCACAGCAGCATTTTAAGAAAAATTAAACTGTTTAACGACAAATATTGCGCTCTTCTTAATTCCTGTAAAACAAAATAAGATATTGAAAGCTACTACAGTCTTTTGGACCATTTCCGAAAATACTGCCTATTTTTTCAGTTCAATTGATTTGAATATGAATATGAATATTGAGTGTAAACTAAACCGACGTATTGGGAGCAAACTCACTTTTCTGCATCATCAGCTATCACTGAAAAGCCAAAATGCTGCCGAGCTAGGTGTCACATCACCTGTAGTGACGAAGATTGGCATCAGCCAGAATATTGGACAGTTTGGGCACTTCCGGCCAAGCAGGTACTGCCATCATGTCTGGTGCACTTCAAGATGTGGGCATTATCTCACAAAACTATGAATAGAATGCTATTGACAGAAAAAATCGGCATGACAAAACAAACCAAAGACCACTCCATTGTTTTATCTATTCTCTTTAGTCTTTTGTAAAAGATTATGATCATGGCCATTTTCTTTAAACTTTGATGAGTGTAAAGACAGACTACATCACTAGAAAACAACAGAAGAAAAATCATAGTAGAAGCGGACTTGAGCTGGAAAAAAGAACTTGGTTTCGAATATATCGGCCACATTATATGTAAATTCTGGGAGAGTACCAAACAATTTGAAAACACGACGTAAATTTTTTTGTCATGTGTTAACAATAATATACGTGTAACAAAGTTGGTTGCGATCGGTTGTGACGGAATATCTGTTAACATAGATGTTAAAGGATGTGTTATTCGAAATATGGAACTGATCTTAAAGCGTCCACTACAATGGTTTTTGTGTTAGTTACACACAAATGAGGTTCCACTATGTCATCTTTCTATGTCATCTTTGTCCAAATGGGGTGTAATTCATCTCTCTCTCTCTTTATTTTAATTTTTAATTTTTTTAACAACGCCATGGCACAGTAATATTCAAGATACATTAAGCTACACAATACACAAGCAGACAAATCCTAACTGAAAAAACTGGAACTGCCAGTTTTTCAAAACTTTAAATCACTTGCAGCAGTATTAAATATCGAAATTAGTTTATTTATTTATTTATTTTTTATTTAATATCCATGCAATATAATATTTCTTACGCAAAGGTAGGCTTTGATTGATATTAAAATAATTATTTTGCGTCAAAAATAAATGCAACCAAAATTAGATATTTTTCCATTTTTTCAATATTTTATCGAATTTTCAACTTTTTGTGGCAGTATTAAATTTCGAATTTATTACTTATTATTGTTTTTTATTTAACCTTCATACGATATAACATCTTTTCCGCATTGTTGGTTTTTAAAAATTATTAAAATAATTAGTTTTTGACAAAAATAACCTAACCAAAATTCGGTCTTTTTTCATTTTTTTTCGAAAATTCAACCCTTTTGTGGCAGTATTAAATTTTAAAATTAATTTTTTTTATTATTTTTCCCTTAATCTCCATCCAAGAGAACATCTTTTCCGCATAGGTAGGTTTTGACACTGTGAAAATTTTTTTTTCGATCCACCCTAGTGTACATGCCAAAATTAAACATTAAAACATTGAGTGAGCTAAGATGGTGGTTATTCACAAAAAAGCAAGTTGAAGGAACAAATATGCCTCCAACTCAAGCCGCCCTTTACCCAGCCATAAGAAGAGTTCATTACCAAGCAATAATATGGCAAAGAGCACACATTTTAAAAACTAATATTCCACCCTCAACTGATTTTGGTTAGATAATAAAGGAAAAATAATACCTACCTGTCATTTGTAACATGCCATGTGCTCCTCAAGAACTGGTTTAATCGGTGCGTTGTTCGTGTGTCAAGTCAAGATGTGTAGCATCCTGTAAATGTTCACAAAATGGATTACCTTCTAACTGAAATGTGTTCATGCTCGGGTGAGACTGATAAATGTGATAATGTTGGAGGCCTTGATGATGTAAATACTGATGACAGTGATACCGATGATACTACTTTGTTCTGAAGTTAAACTTTTACTTGCAGTTTAAAATTTGAAAGTTTTTACTATTTAGGTACATGATGTATAATATAGGATAACAACACAAAGATAACAAATAATATTTAGCGTTACAAAATTTGTATTTAGTATTTATCATCACTCAGTTCCTTTTCAATTACCTTTATTACTTATTTTTTCCCTTGCACTTTTCAAACCTTCCCCTCCCTCTCCCCCTCTCCAGTCGCGGGTCCCGGATCTCCACAAATGTTTTTCCTAATCTATACATGTTTTAAACATTAATATTTATACATAATTTTCCTTTTTTTTTATGAAATGGAATTTTTTTCCCATGCACTTTGGAACTCTTCCCCTCCCCTCTCCTCCCCCTAACCTCCCCAGTCGCGGCTTCTGGATGTCCACAAATGTTTTTCTTAATCTATAAATGTTTTAAACATTAATATTTATTCATAATTTTCTTTATTTATTATGAAATGGAATTTTTCTCCCTTGCAATTTTCAACCCTACCCCTTCCCCTCCCCAGTCGCGTGTCCTGGATGCCCACAAATGTTTTTTCTAATCTATAAATGTTTTAAACATTAATATTTATGCATAATTTTCTTTATTTTTTATGAAATGGATTTTTTTCCTTGCACTTTTCAACCCTTCCCCTCTCCCTCCCCCTCCCCAGTTTCGGGTCCCGCATGTCCACAAATGCTTTTCCTAATCTATAAATGTTTTAAATATTAATATTTATACATAATTTTCTTTATTTTTGTGAAATGGAATTTTTTCCCTTGCACTTTGCAACTCTTCTCCTCCCCCACACCTCCCCCATCCCTCCCCATCCCCATCCCCCTCCGCATTCGCGACTCCTGGATGTCCACAAATGTTTTTCCTAATATATAAATGTTTTAAACATTAATATTTACACATAATTGTCTTTATATTTTAAGAAATGAAATTTTTGTCCCTTGCACTTTTCAACCCGTCCCTTCCCCCTCTCCCTCCCCAATCGCGGGTCCTGGATGTCCACAAATATTTTTCCTAATCTATAAATGTTTTAAACATTAATATTTATTGATAAATTTCTTTATTATTTATAAAATGGAATTTCCCCCCCTTCCATTTTTCAACCCTTCCCCTACCCCTCCTCCTCCCCAGTCGCGGGTCCCGGATGTCCACCATCGCTTTTCTTAGTCTACAAGACATAAGAAACAAAATGAGACCACTCACTATACTTAATCATAAAATTGCACACGGAATGTAATTAGAAAACGGACTATTAGGATTTCCGTGCTTAGAGAAGTTTGCTCCAATTGCTCCTCGGTAGCTAAGGCTTCAATAAATCATTTAAAAATATTGACATGTAAACGGGAAATTGTAAAATAACTACCTCATATGTTTAACATTAGCAAGCGGGTATTTTGGTGAGAGTGTAGCTTGTAGCTTCACATAATAAACTTAACAATCAATCATACTAACAAAAAAATCTAATTAACTGTTTTTTTATGACATTACTTATAGGGATGTACGATAAATAAACGTAACAATCAAATAAAATAAAATAAAGTTAAATCTTACCTTTAATCAGACTTTGCCCGGTTCACTGGTCGCGGAAATCGGATCGTTAAGTCCTCGTTGTTGTTTCATTGTAGCTCAGTGGTTAGTCCTCAATTAATATCGCCAATTTACACACTGCCATGTTTTGATTTGCTCACACCCGTAAACTTTACTTGCCGACACCGAAAGCAGAAAGACACGCGTCATAGCGCATGCGCAAGTTGCCAGTCACCCGATGAGGTGGTTACGAAGTGCATGGCACCTTATTTAGCTCCCATCATCCAGTAACAGATCTGTCATCACCCCAACCGCATAAATATTAATGTATAAAACATTTATAGATTAGGAAAAACATTTGTGGACATCCGGGATCCGCGACTGCGGGGGGGAAGGGAAGGGGAGGGGTTGAAAAGTGCAAGGCAAAAAAAATCCATTTCATAAAAAATAAAGAAAATTGTGGAAAAATATTAATGGTTAAAACATTTATAGATTAGGAAAAACATTTATGGACATCCAGGAGCCGCGACTGGGGAGGGGGAGGGGTGGGGGAGGGGAAGAGTTGCAAAGTACAAGTGAAAAAATTCCATTCATAAAAAACAAAGAAAATTATGTATAAATATTAATGTTTAAAACAATTATAGATTAGGAAAAACATTTGTGGACATCCGGAACAAGCGACTGGAGAAGGGGAGGGGGAGGGGAAGGGTTGAAAAATGCAGGGGAACGAAATTCCATTTCATAAAAAATAAAGAAAGTTATGCATAAATATTAATATTTAAAACATTTATAGATTAGGAAAAACATTTGTGGACATCCAGGACCCGCGACGGGGGAGGGGGAGGGGAAGGGAAAGGGAAGGGTTGAAAATTGCAAGGGACAAAAATTCCATTTCATAAAAAATAAAGAAAATTATGTATAAATATGAATGTTTAAAACATTTATAAATTAGGAAAAAACATTTGTGGACATCCGGGACTCGCGACTGGGGAGGAGGAGGAGGGAGGCGAGGAATTTGAAAGGGACAATAAAAAAAATTATTTTTCAAAAAAATTATGCATAAATATCAAAGTTTAAAACGTTTATAGAATGAGAATGGCATTGAAGAATACTCGGGATTTGTGATTAGGAAGACGGAGGTAAGGGAAGAGGATGGGAGGGGAGGGGAGTGGAAAGTGTTGAAAGAGGCAAGAAAAAAAATGTCATTTAATTATATATATATATATATATATATATATATATTAGTATTTAAATCTTTTATAGAATAAGAAAAGCAATAGTGGGCATCCGGGATCCGCAACTGGGCTAGGGGGAGGGGGAGGGAAGGGGAAAAGGTTGAAAAGGGCAAGAAAAAAGATCTGAAGCTTTAGTGGGGCAGCATTCTCTTTCTGGATCTGACACCACTGTTTCATTCAGTGGTAAATCAAAAACCAGTTTTTGGAAGAGCTTCATAAATGCTGACGACAGAATTCTGAAAGCACTTGCCGCATAAAGTCAAACAGATATCCTTGAGAGTGAAACATATATTGCACTTGAAGAATACATATGTTCAGTGTACATTAGGGTGGATCGATTGTCTATGGCGAAAAAAAAATTCCCATTCATCAAAATCTACCTATGCGAAAAAGATGTTCTATTGTACGGAGATTAAGGGAAAAATAATAAAAAAAATTAATTTTAAAATTTAATACTGCCACAAAAGGGTTGAATTTTCGAAAAAATTTGAAAAAAGACCGAATTTTGCTTAGGTTATTTTTGTCAAAAACTAATTATTTTAATAATTTTTAAAATCCAACAATGCGGAAAAGATGTTATATCGTATGAAGGTTAAATAAAAAACAATAATAAGTAATAAATTCGATATTTATTACTGCCACAAAAAAGTTGAAAATTCGATAAAATATTGAAAAAATGGAAAAAGATCTAATTTTGGTTAGATTTATTTTTGACGCAAAATAATCATTTTAATATCAATCAAAGCCTACTTTTGCGTAAGAAATATTATATTGCATGGATATTAAATAAAAAATAAATAAATAAATAAACTAATTTCGATATTTAATACTGCTGCAAGTGATTTAAAGTTTTGAAAAACTGGCAGTTCCAGTTTTTTCAGTTAGGATTTGTCTGCTTGTGTATTGTGTAGCTTAGTGTACCTTGAATATTACTATACCATGGCGTTGTTAAAAAAATTAAAAATTAAAATAAAGAGAGAGAGAGAGCTGAATTACACCCTATTTTGGTCTGGCTTTGATATGGCAGTGAATATGCTCCCTATTACAAAAAGTTATAAAATTTACATATTGGTATTTAAAAAATAACCGAAGAAAGGAATCGGTCAACATCTATTTGTTTCCTGCCAGTGAGAAAGAGTTGCTAATAAGTTACAAGTGACCTGTAAATGAGATTCAATTTCAATAATTTACCACAGCAGCATTTTAAGAAAAATTAAACTGTTTAACGACAAATATTGCGCTCTTCTTAATTCCTGTAAAACAAAATAAGATATTGAAAGCTACTACAGTCTTTTGGACCATTTCCGAAAATACTGCCTATTTTTTCAGTTCAATTGATTTGAATATGAATATGAATATTGAGTGTAAACTAAACCGACGTATTGGGAGCAAACTCACTTTTCTGCATCATCAGCTATCACTGAAAAGCCAAAATGCTGCCGAGCTAGGTGTCACATCACCTGTAGTGACGAAGATTGGCATCAGCCAGAATATTGGACAGTTTGGGCACTTCCGGCCAAGCAGGTACTGCCATCATGTCTGGTGCACTTCAAGATGTGGGCATTATCTCACAAAACTATGAATAGAATGCTATTGACAGAAAAAATCGGCATGACAAAACAAACCAAAGACCACTCCATTGTTTTATCTATTCTCTTTAGTCTTTTGTAAAAGATTATGATCATGGCCATTTTCTTTAAACTTTGATGAGTGTAAAGACAGACTACATCACTAGAAAACAACAGAAGAAAAATCATAGTAGAAGCGGACTTGAGCTGGAAAAAAGAACTTGGTTTCGAATATATCGGCCACATTATATGTAAATTCTGGGAGAGTACCAAACAATTTGAAAACACGACGTAAATTTTTTTGTCATGTGTTAACAATAATATACGTGTAACAAAGTTGGTTGCGATCGGTTGTGACGGAATATCTGTTAACATAGATGTTAAAGGATGTGTTATTCGAAATATGGAACTGATCTTAAAGCGTCCACTACAATGGTTTTTGTGTTAGTTACACACAAATGAGGTTCCACTATGTCATCTTTCTATGTCATCTTTGTCCAAATGGGGTGTAATTCATCTCTCTCTCTCTTTATTTTAATTTTTAATTTTTTTAACAACGCCATGGCACAGTAATATTCAAGATACATTAAGCTACACAATACACAAGCAGACAAATCCTAACTGAAAAAACTGGAACTGCCAGTTTTTCAAAACTTTAAATCACTTGCAGCAGTATTAAATATCGAAATTAGTTTATTTATTTATTTATTTTTTATTTAATATCCATGCAATATAATATTTCTTACGCAAAGGTAGGCTTTGATTGATATTAAAATAATTATTTTGCGTCAAAAATAAATGCAACCAAAATTAGATATTTTTCCATTTTTTCAATATTTTATCGAATTTTCAACTTTTTGTGGCAGTATTAAATTTCGAATTTATTACTTATTATTGTTTTTTATTTAACCTTCATACGATATAACATCTTTTCCGCATTGTTGGTTTTTAAAAATTATTAAAATAATTAGTTTTTGACAAAAATAACCTAACCAAAATTCGGTCTTTTTTCATTTTTTTTCGAAAATTCAACCCTTTTGTGGCAGTATTAAATTTTAAAATTAATTTTTTTTATTATTTTTCCCTTAATCTCCATCCAAGAGAACATCTTTTCCGCATAGGTAGGTTTTGACACTGTGAAAATTTTTTTTTTCGATCCACCCTAGTGTACATGCCAAAATTAAACATTAAAACATTGAGTGAGCTAAGATGGTGGTTATTCACAAAAAAGCAAGTTGAAGGAACAAATATGCCTCCAACTCAAGCCGCCCTTTACCCAGCCATAAGAAGAGTTCATTACCAAGCAATAATATGGCAAAGAGCACACATTTTAAAAACTAATATTCCACCCTCAACTGATTTTGGTTAGATAATAAAGGAAAAATAATACCTACCTGTCATTTGTAACATGCCATGTGCTCCTCAAGAACTGGTTTAATCGGTGCGTTGTTCGTGTGTCAAGTCAAGATGTGTAGCATCCTGTAAATGTTCACAAAATGGATTACCTTCTAACTGAAATGTGTTCATGCTCGGGTGAGACTGATAAATGTGATAATGTTGGAGGCCTTGATGATGTAAATACTGATGACAGTGATACCGATGATACTACTTTGTTCTGAAGTTAAACTTTTACTTGCAGTTTAAAATTTGAAAGTTTTTACTATTTAGGTACATGATGTATAATATAGGATAACAACACAAAGATAACAAATAATATTTAGCGTTACAAAATTTGTATTTAGTATTTATCATCACTCAGTTCCTTTTCAATTACCTTTATTACTTATTTTTTCCCTTGCACTTTTCAAACCTTCCCCTCCCTCTCCCCCTCTCCAGTCGCGGGTCCCGGATCTCCACAAATGTTTTTCCTAATCTATACATGTTTTAAACATTAATATTTATACATAATTTTCCTTTTTTTTTATGAAATGGAATTTTTTTCCCATGCACTTTGGAACTCTTCCCCTCCCCTCTCCTCCCCCTAACCTCCCCAGTCGCGGCTTCTGGATGTCCACAAATGTTTTTCTTAATCTATAAATGTTTTAAACATTAATATTTATTCATAATTTTCTTTATTTATTATGAAATGGAATTTTTCTCCCTTGCAATTTTCAACCCTACCCCTTCCCCTCCCCAGTCGCGTGTCCTGGATGCCCACAAATGTTTTTTCTAATCTATAAATGTTTTAAACATTAATATTTATGCATAATTTTCTTTATTTTTTATGAAATGGATTTTTTTCCTTGCACTTTTCAACCCTTCCCCTCTCCCTCCCCCTCCCCAGTTTCGGGTCCCGCATGTCCACAAATGCTTTTCCTAATCTATAAATGTTTTAAATATTAATATTTATACATAATTTTCTTTATTTTTGTGAAATGGAATTTTTTCCCTTGCACTTTGCAACTCTTCTCCTCCCCCACACCTCCCCCATCCCTCCCCATCCCCATCCCCCTCCGCATTCGCGACTCCTGGATGTCCACAAATGTTTTTCCTAATATATAAATGTTTTAAACATTAATATTTACACATAATTGTCTTTATATTTTAAGAAATGAAATTTTTGTCCCTTGCACTTTTCAACCCGTCCCTTCCCCCTCTCCCTCCCCAATCGCGGGTCCTGGATGTCCACAAATATTTTTCCTAATCTATAAATGTTTTAAACATTAATATTTATTGATAAATTTCTTTATTATTTATAAAATGGAATTTCCCCCCCTTCCATTTTTCAACCCTTCCCCTACCCCTCCTCCTCCCCAGTCGCGGGTCCCGGATGTCCACCATCGCTTTTCTTAGTCTACAAGACATAAGAAACAAAATGAGACCACTCACTATACTTAATCATAAAATTGCACACGGAATGTAATTAGAAAACGGACTATTAGGATTTCCGTGCTTAGAGAAGTTTGCTCCAATTGCTCCTCGGTAGCTAAGGCTTCAATAAATCATTTAAAAATATTGACATGTAAACGGGAAATTGTAAAATAACTACCTCATATGTTTAACATTAGCAAGCGGGTATTTTGGTGAGAGTGTAGCTTGTAGCTTCACATAATAAACTTAACAATCAATCATACTAACAAAAAAATCTAATTAACTGTTTTTTTATGACATTACTTATAGGGATGTACGATAAATAAACGTAACAATCAAATAAAATAAAATAAAGTTAAATCTTACCTTTAATCAGACTTTGCCCGGTTCACTGGTCGCGGAAATCGGATCGTTAAGTCCTCGTTGTTGTTTCATTGTAGCTCAGTGGTTAGTCCTCAATTAATATCGCCAATTTACACACTGCCATGTTTTGATTTGCTCACACCCGTAAACTTTACTTGCCGACACCGAAAGCAGAAAGACACGCGTCATAGCGCATGCGCAAGTTGCCAGTCACCCGATGAGGTGGTTACGAAGTGCATGGCACCTTATTTAGCTCCCATCATCCAGTAACAGATCTGTCATCACCCCAACCGCATATTCAAGCTCCTATGACACCCTAGAATTCCAAATGGCACCTCCTTTTCACCTCCGGGTCCCAAATGGCACCGGTTTGTCACCTTTATTTTTAACAGTGTAAATGTAAGATTTTTCCGTTACATAGAACGTTCTTATAATATCAGTTTCCTAGAAAACTTTTAGTAACTTTGAATTTTTTTTTTCAGTGCTGACTAAATGAACTTCTTATAAGATTGCCTAGTAAGTGATGATCTAAATCACTTTACAGTACATTTATTTCTAGCACCAATTAAAATAGAAATAAATTAAACTTAATCAATTATTATTAAGTATTAAAAAATGCTCTAGTGAGCAGCAAAAATTGTTAATATGTTTTTAAGTATGATAAAGTGTTTGACAAGTGCTTCTAATTGAACATGAAAGAGGACAAGGGGTTCCTTCTTGGCTGCAGTTCACTATCATTGCCAAATTTCAAAAAAATCATATTTGCGCTTTTTCCATGTAAAAGGAATCAATCACAATTACGATAAAAATGTATAGCGAAAATACATAGCTAGAAAAAACGCAGTGTAATTAAACATGAATGTTAGGCGAAATAGTATCAGAAATTGGTGCCACTCTGTTATGTCGTCGACCAATTTTGCCAAATTATACAAATCGTCAAACTAATAGCCAAATTATACATAACGACATAATTTTTATTTTAAATAACGAAAAAAAAACAAATAATTAGTGGAATATTAATAAAAATACAAATATAAAGTCGAAATAAAAATCACTTAATATTTTAAATGCATGAATCGTATTTAATGTTATTTAATGTGACATTCACAATCATCCATTATTGGCATTTAATCTTCTCGTTTGGCGATAATTTTTTGGTCGACGGGATAACCTAGTAATACCCAGAAACCTCAGTTCCTGTAGCGTATCATACTCATGCAGTGCCACCAAGCATGCACGCAGCATAGAACTGCACAGAAAGCTGATTTGTAATGCAGTCGCAATGCAGAGTCAACAGTGCAGTTTGCAGTGCAGAGTCAACAGCACAGTTCACATGTAAAGCAGGGTTGAAAATTTTACTAAAAAGAAAGACGGAAAGTTTTACGCAAATTTCTTTTATATGGAAAAAGCGGAAATATGATTTTTTCAAATTTGGCATTGACAGTGAACTGCAGCCAAGAAGGGACCCTTTGACCTCTTTCGTGTTCAATTAGAAGCACTTGTCAAACACTTTTTCATACTTAAAAACATATTAAACTTTTTTGTTGCTCACCAGAGCATTTTTTAATACTTGTCATTCAAATTTTTTGATAAAAACTGAAGATTTTCTTATATCTTGAAAAGCAAAAGATTTGCCGCCAAAATTTTATTGTTGTATTAGAATAATTGAGAAAATTTATTGTATTGTCATATAAAAAGCATGATGTCTGAAAAATAAACAAAGGAATAGATCGAAAATAATTACAGTGAACTCACAACTTTATTCAAAGAACTGAGACTAAATGCTTCGCATTAAAAACACATAATTATGTTTTTCACGTGTTTTATTTAATTTAAATGAATTATGTTACCTACATAAAAAAATTATACTTATTTAAACTTGGGAGCAACGAATAAAAAAACTACAACGACAACAACAAGAAACAATGTTCAACTGGGAATTTTAGACACAAATTCGATTTTCTCAGCGATCGTCAAACATTCAAAGACGAAAAAAAAATCTATTTTACCTTTTACCAAAAAGGATTAAAATAATGCAAAAATGAAGTTAATCCAACCATACGATCAATAGCAATCGCTTATTGAATTTTAGGTCTTCATTTTTTCTTTAAAAGTTAAATTAAAAACTACAGTAAACTACGACTATTTTTTTAATGCTATCATTTTTTTTTTCGTCTCATCGAGTTTTATCTTTTGAAAAAAAAATCACTGTCGTACGTCAACTGGTTAGTCAGAAATTTCAAAAAGAAGTTTTCATTTCCCATTTTTTAAACAAATTATACCAAACGCTACCACGTTTGCTATTATTACTATTACTATCATTACAGTAAAAAATATAAATGATATTTTTCTAAAATTATGAGTTATTTTGAATTAATTAAAGGATAAATTAATAATAAAATGTTATAATATTTCAATCCTGTTATTGAAAATTTTGCCTTAAGAAATATTAACGTATCTGAAATTATACATCATTAAAAATAGTATCGGAAAATAGCAAATTTGCAGACTTAATTTCTGTTTTTAACGCAAATTTGCATTAATATTCATTTATTTAATGTATGTTTCTGTTCTTACAAAATATTCGACAGATTTTGTAATTAGAAATAAAAAACATCTTAAATGTATTAAATGTATTAAAATTAGTCGATTCATAACGACGTTTAAATTTATCACGGCTTTCCATAAGCTTAAACTTCCATTTAATTTGATGTATTTTCTAGTATTAATGCTGTAGTCGATTTGAAAAATAATTACGTATCTAATACAAACTGTTTTACAAATTTCTTTAAAATAATTGAGGATTTCTTATCTTAAAACTCATTATACTGATAAAATATCCTTTTAAAAAGAAATGCATCATAAGTATAGTCGCTAGTTACGCATCTTTAAGTGTTTCTAATTGAATTTTCTAAACAACATCCCTTTTAGATAATGCTGTTTAACAAAATTAAAGATTTTTTTCCTATATACAATTTATAAATGACAGATACTGTAAGCAATACCTGTTCAACACTATAAAATTATTTATCTGGGAGATTAAAGTTTAAGAATGAAGGAAAAAAACTAAAATTTGAATCATTTAATTTAAGTATTATGTGTTATAGAAAGTTTCATTATATAATGCTTTCTCCATTAAGAATTTAAACAAGAATTATTTCGAGAGAACTAAATATAAAAACATGTATGGAAGTATTAAGCTATTCAACAGTTTACACCTTTAGACTGTTCCAGAGGCTTAGTACTATTACAAAATTTATGTTTCAGTTATGGATTTTTTAAATAATAATAATAATAAGACACGAGAGATATAGCATGACGAAAGAAATTCAGATTATTCCTAACGTTAGTATGCTATTAGTAAACCATAGCCGAGTACAAAATAATAGGAGGGCATAAAATCGTTCTCGCTCTTGTTACACTCGCTGTAATGTCGTGCGTATACCACATCTGTACCTTATGTTTTTTACATATCACCAATTATAAAAATATTCACTACTTTAAAAGTTAGAAATTGAAGATTATCATCTTGATCACAATATATTATGGTATTATTGATGAATTGAAATTACTTTATTATTAAGAAAAAAATACTAGCATTATGGAAAAAAATTGCAATTATTTTATTGAAAATACGATTGAAAAAACAAAATTAATGGAACTTAGATTTATTCTTACGGAGGTTCATATAATTGCGCATTATTAAAACAAATTTCAAGGTAAAATACATTTTTATATTTTACCTCATTACTTTTTATTATAACTGCGCATATATGCCCTTTTTACTGATAGATGCCTTCGGAATTGTTGACTGATTTTCCATAATTGAGTATTCCACCACCTGGCATATCGTATAAATTATATTTTTTCATGATTGCATATATCACAATTTTTCATGGTTGAAAAGAATTCTTATAGGTAAATCTTATTACAAAGAACGTTACGACTACATATTAAGCAATTATATATAAATTTGTGAGATTTCAATTAATCAGGCTTCACAAAGTACATTATGTGCAGTAATGAATCTGGTCACAAATTCAGAAACTTTGGCGGTTATTTGCGGATTAGAATATACCTAATTATGATTTTTGGCATTAAAATTTGCTTTTTTTTTTCTTCGCTTATATGGAGGAAATGTTACCAACGATACATTTATTTTATCTTCGCGACGACATATCTGAATACTCTTAGTGAAATTTTATAAACTTTTAAACAAGTTAAAAAGACAAAAACGTACGATTTTGACGCGCCCCTTTTTTATATTTTTCTTACATTTTTGTAGTTTTATGTTAGCATTAACCATTTAAAGATTTCGGTATTAAAGATAATTCTTGTGGATATTAATGCAATTACATATTAATATTGCCTGCATAAACCTCACAATAATAAAAAAAGAGTGCGTACTGAAATGAAGCTTACATCATATGTTTATTAGTATGTATTATTTTTTTTTCTTAGATGACAGCGAAATCTTCCGTTTTCATTATTAAGTTGTTCATAGAATTCAGGGTGAATTTTCCATGATTGAACTACTTTCCAATTAGCCTATTAAATACAATGTTCAAAGCATCGTTTTTGTTTAAAACCAAATCTTCATGATAAAATCCTTACAGAAAATCATATATTATCTTCTACACACATAAAGTGCAATATTACATTTTAATAAGAATATTTATACAATTTGATAAAAATACTATTTTTATGAAGGTGTATAAAACGTTTTTCTATATCGTTTAATTACAGAACTACAGAGAGGATTTAAAAAAATTTGTTCATTCGATTATTAAAGATTGTGTTTTTAAAGACTCTCTTGAATCAAAATAAGGCTTTTGTTTCCTTTTTAAGAGAGCTTTTCGTGACGTATGAAAAAACATCACTGTATTTTAACTGATGATGGAAGCCACAGTCTTTTTTACTGCTGTTAAGTTTTAAGTGCCTTTTTTGTGCTAGAATCGAAATATGAAAAATTGTGACAGACCTGCGTTATACGAAATATGGCAAAACGTAGAATAAGACGGCATTTAAAATGTAAACTACAAGAATCACACATGGTGCATAGCTGAGAAGCCTGGAATTGAAAAATTAACAAATGAGAACGAATCATTGTAATATTATTTAGTTGCTATGTATAATCTCTGGAATAATTGTAGTGCACTAATTTTCTGTACTGTAGTGACAAAGAATATTTGGTTTCCTGTTGTTAAAAAAGATTCATTTTTTTCTACTATGTCTTACTGCAGTGAACTAACTAAAATAGTTGGTGCATAATAAGACAAAGTTTACATTAGATTAATTTTAACACACTTATTCCTTTGGGTGAATAATTCACATGTGTTGTAATTTTCCAACTGGGCAAAAAATGTGTGGGCCAGAAATCGAACCTGAGATCTCTTGCCTGAAGCTGCCAAAGTTCCGCCAACTGAGCTATATTGGACGAATCTGGAAGATCAACTCATATAACTCAAATTTTGCCCAACACACTAGAAAATATAATGCCACAGTGACATTTACATCGGTTCCTGAAATCGGGAAACACATTACAGGTAGGTATTCATACTTCTTTAAAATATGTCATATTCACCGATTTCGTTTGATTCCAAAATATGACCAGCGTAGCGGGCGTAGCCTGATTGTATATATATAAATATATAAATATATATATATTCTTGATATATATAAATATATTCTTGATTTCAATAACGCTAACATCGAAAGGATTAAAACACTTATTGATTTTATGTTCTTATTACAACATTTTTATTTTTGCATGCGTATCACACTAATTTTTTAAAACTTTTTAATGATCTAACCACAATTTTTTTTCGAATTATGTTCCTTTTTTTAATACTATCCAAAATCTACAAATCTGATCATTTGATCCGTGTATTGCTGTTATTTTCAAGGTTATACAAAAAGTAAATGGTGTGTGGAACGTTTTTGAGAAATTCAAGTAGCAAAACCTACACATCTGAATTATTATAAAATATATTTGAGGAAAGTGCGAGTAAACATTCTGGAGCGACCCAAGCATACAGAAAAATTTCTTGGCGAGAAAGAAGTTTGGAAACGCATTTTTTGGCAACCTTTTTACAGTTTTATACTCCAAATTATCAAAACATTAGCAAAAAAATTGTCACTAATTTACCACATTAAATGTGAATAACGGCTGAACATAAATGTTACATTCAACATTACATTAAGCACGTTACAGGTATTTGTTACGTCATCATACATCACGTAAGACATTTTTAATATCATGTTTTATTTGTGTTTTCGTAAATATTTTATCAATTTAAGTGATCTTTCGTTATTCAGCATAAATTAAAATGGATACAGACTAATTATCCCGTCGATCAAAAAACTGTTGCCAAACTGTAATAATGAATACCAACGATGTCTGATCGCAAATGTCACATTCACTCGAGATTTTACTTGTTACAAGTGTTTGTTACGTCATCAAAGAACTTTTATTTTGACGTTTTATTTGATTTTCATAGAAATTATACTAATTTGTTTGTTTCTTCATTTTTAATGTAAAAGTTATTTCTGGCTGTGTAATATGGCGATTTATATAACTTGGCAAAACTGATCGCCGGGATAATCAATAATACTTTACGAGAAAAACATATTTAAAAAAAGTGGAGTAGGTACAAATTTTCTCGATTATCTCAAGGGCAGGTCCTAAAGACTCTCGATAATGTATTCTCATCGTGAGCTTTTTTACCACACATGTTCTTTTAAACATCGGTCGTGGGGTCCATTTCGCTATGCTTATCGAATAAGACCCTTTATTCTTTTTGAATCTAATTAAAAAACATTGAGGTACATTAAAGTAAAATAAAAATTTAAAAAAATTAAATGGTAAAGCTTATATCCTCCTCGGTCCGGAAATATACCATGCAAAACGTCATAATTGGGGAAATAGTATAGAAGATCATTATTAACTTTTGTAGATCATAAACAACGAAAATAAAGAACTAAAAAGTGGAAAGCGTTGGGCATATATGGAATTGTTCATGAAGATGAATTAAACAAATACAATACATTATTATAAAAGTGTTTGTAAATTTATTGAATGTTTAGAAATATCTTGAAAAGTATTATTTTACTAACTGCACGTGAGACGAGCTGTCGTAATATGAAAAGAGATATAATTTATTCGGAAAAAATTATACTGTGGTCATCTAAAATATTTATCTATAATATTCTACCATATTAACTCAAACAGTGCTATTACATATAAATGCTGGCTATACCTTATATATTTTATTCTTGGAGACATTGATATTCAGTTGCATACAATGAAAAACCTATACTTCAAATTATATTTTATGTACTAACTCTGAAACAAACTGTGTACGAGAAATTTACAACAAGCAATTCTAAGCAAAAATAAGCAGAAATGAAACACTTTGTGCGAATTTAATGCAAAATTTAAAAACTACAAACTATAATATAACGCACGAATCTCGTAAATAAGACCCCCCCCCCAAAAAAAAAAAAATAAATAAATAAAATCACAGTCTAACGCCGCCGACTCTTACTAAAAAAAAATAAAAAAAATAAAGGAAAAAAAAAGTTTCCCTCATGGAGTTATTTTATAAGTGTGAAAAGATACATATTTACTTTAGTTACAAGATTATTTATTATATAAGCCACGGTCAAAATTTTCGTTACACTAATGTATTTATAGATTTAATTCGAATGTTATTTTTTTGTTTTAATCGAAAGAGTATTTTTTCCTTTTGAAATACAAGAAAGATCTTTTACTTAACATCTCTTCCTTGTCTTGTAGATGTCACATACTTTATGGAAATCTCAATGAAATAACAACAGAGATAAAAGTGATGGGTGCAGAAAAAATTCAGTGTAGAAATATTCCTTTGAGAAATTGTTGCTATCAGCGTATTATGAATATAAAATTGTACTTTTAAAATATGGTATTAAAACCAAATCACTAAAAGGACTTTTTTCCTTTTATAATTCATAACAAATGACATTTTTAAACATGATTAAATAGTCTTGTCATTAAACTCGTAACAAAATAAAAACATTCACATCTTTGTAGTATCTTTATAATAAAATATAGATATGCCAATGTTTATCAGAGATTATTGATAAATTAAATATAGTTATTTGACTTGGAAAATAACGGCACCTGTACGAACCCTTTACAACATGTTCTTCGTACTACGTTTACTCCTTTATTTAAAAGAAAAAAAAAAAAAAAAAGCTAATTTTTTTAATTTCTATAGTGGAAATTTTTAAGCTCATAATATATATATTGCGAGTTTGCAAAGACAAAATGTGATATAGTTAGTTACAATGTATATGAAAGTCGAAAAAGTAATTGTGTACCATAAATCAGAGAAAAAATGGTTTAATTCATTGATGGCCAAAGTCTTGTAACAACACTAATGAAATGTAAATTCGAGACTATCAACTATCCCTTGTCGATTAGGTACAAGTGCGAGTGCTTGTATTTGGTGACAAGGATACAAGTTCTTTTGTATCGGCAGGGCCATTAGCGCAATATGTTAGCAGTTTTTTTGCTGCGAATCTTTGTTTGTTTTTTTTCATCGTTCTCACCCTTTCCCCAATCGTAAATGCAGCGATTTTGGTTTCATTCGAGTTATTCTTTCAAGCTAGAAAGAGCTCCGAATAGAGATTAGTACTGTAAAAGTAACGACTAGATGAATACCTGTATGTATTGGTTATTTTTAATACCTGTTACAAAATATTCGTTTATTTTTAGAAAACGGATATTAAAACTCATCCTAAATACTAGCACTCATATATTCAGTATATTTTCTATTATGTTTAGTTTTGACTATTCCTTAAAATAAAAGAGGAAATTCTGGATGCATGCACTGATTTGACATTTCATTAAGCATAAAACTGAGCTGTGGAAATAATGTATTTGAAATATATGGTGATATGATTGTCGCAAATATAATATATACCGTAAGTCAGGTTTTTACAAAAATTCATTCCCGCGACACTGTAAAAAAGTTTTTGTCATGTTCCTAAAAATTTTCTATTTTGGGATTCATAGTAATTGGGATTCATAGAATTTTTTATGTAATGGTAACAGCAAAATTTTATTTCACAAAATCGGTACCATAATTTTTGCTGTTACCGTTAGTATAGCGTTAGTTATTACAATAGTTTAAAATATCATGTCAAATTATGAAATAAATGTCTCGTTTAAATTTTAAGTCTTTTGCAGTATTAATAGGTCATTTTAAATATGACCTAATTTATTTTACTCGCTTCTTTTATCGCTCAATGATGAATTTACTTATTGTTTAAAAGATTTCTTTCTCTTTTTGATATTCACGTGAAGTTATTTTTATTGCTATAAAGGAAATATTTTTTGATTTAATCTGTCTAAGGATTTTTAGCAAAAGTTTAAAAGGCAAAATTTAGAATTGTGAATCGTCTCCCGTAAATATATTTTTTAATTTAAACAGTTTACAATATTAATGCTTGTCTATTTTAAATATGACGGGTTTTTTAGACCTGTTTATGTATTTTATTGAGTTTATTATTTTTATATGTTATTTTTCTTTTAATATTTACCAGTAAATATTCTTTTATGACGTAATTTTCAAAATTTCCGGTTTTGAATTTGCAGTTACTCAACAACTAATTTGAAAGATATTTACCTGTTTGGGATACTCACCTGTAAACCACTTTTGAATTTGATTGAAATTTTATTCTTTGATCATTTGGCAAGAATTAAAAATTATAACCTTTTTCAAAAAATATAAAATTCTCCCAAAATGCTGAAAATTTGAATTTTAAATGGAAATAAAACCCCACACATAAGTCAAATTAAAAATAAATAAATAAATAAATAAAAGGATGCAGTCAGCTAACTAGGGAATTCTAATATATAAATTGATCTAAACATTTTTAAATTCCTATGTATAGTTTTTGCTCCTATAAATCATTTTTAATGGAATGATTTTTACCAACTTTATCATTAAATATCTCGTTCAATGATTATTCGAATAAAAAACTGTCTGCAACAACGTATTTATCAAACATTTCTAAATAATGTCACCAATTTATTTTTTTTGTGTGCAACAATTTCTTAATATTATTGAAGAAATACTTTAGGTCACAAAACATTCGTTATCAGAGACGGTGATAGCGTTAATTGCGTTTTTTCCCCCTTTGAATATAGAGAAACATTAAGGAGCCAATGCTTTAAGGTTTAAGCTAACTGGGCAAAACAGCCGGTGAACATTTTTCGCCCAGATAACCTTGTAGGTAACAACATCTGGTCAGTCATTTAGACAGCTCAACAGAATGAACCGCAGGTAAAGGAACTTATAGAAAGATGGGTTACGTAGATGATTGCACCAAAGAAGAAAATGCTCACCGGTTGTCGTGCCCTGTTAGTTTAAACGGTAAATCGATCGCCTTGTATGTCAAGTATCTGGATTCGATTCCCAGCCTGGGCAATTTTTCACACAGTTGGAAATGTTTAATTCGTATGATAACTTTACCAATCAGTTTGTGTTAAAAAATGCAATTATTCTTTCCGTGTTTGAAAAAAGGCATCATATTATTGAAATCCGGGAGATAGAAAGCACAGTATCTGAAAAAATAAACTATTTCATAACAATCATTCTTGGAAAATTAGTTCTGCTATTCACCATTTTCGTGACTTCAAAAACTTCCTCCAAACAGTATTCGCACTGACATCTTCGGAAATAAACGAGTGCTGAAGTAACAAAGCGAATAAATAAATACCGGATACTAACACAAAACAACTGATTTCGAGTCTATTGACCAAACCGAATCCCTATTTTTAGCCCTTCACTATTCGGCTCCTTTCATAAATCACGAAATTAAGGTAGCGTTTAAGTTTGTTTCTTAATTCTGCAGTACATTGATGAAGTAACTATTAACT
>CAXHSM010001614.1:0-14000 GCA_964019185.1 Maratus speculifer
AATAAAACTTTTCGCAATTGCAGACATTTAATTTATTTAAATAACAATTTGATTAAAATAATAAAAAGAGAGAGTATGAGAAAAAAGAAAGAAAATAGCTCCAAAAATTACATATAGAACTGATAAGAAGCTGTTCTACTAAAAACACATTCGTACATTTTAGTGGGTATTGATGTTATTTATGATGTCCGGTTATCTGCACTTGACTGAGAACGATTTTTTAAAAATATATACTTGCTTGAAAATTATTTTAAAAACCATCAAAATTGGGTACACCCACATACAGTTTTGAAACAAATTCCATTTAAAAGTAGGTTTTAATGCCTATTCGAGAACGTAAAATGCGAAAATGTGCGTTGTTTAGAAGTTTAAGAAAATGCAGCAAAAGGTAATCGTTCCGTTCTTGACAATAAAAGCTCGGGAGAAATCTCAACTGTAGTGAGAAAAAATATCTATCTTGAAAATTCAGAATCCCTTATAAGAAAAGAATTCTTTCCAGGTCGTCCTCCTGTCTTCGCAAAAAATAATATAGTAATAGAAAATTAATAAAATAATCTTGTTTTTACTCAACAAGTACATATTAAAGCGATGAAATGTCTTATAAAAAGATAAACAGGTAATTAGTTGAAATTTTTCATCAGTTTTATTGTCCTCCCCTTCCACCAGTGGCTAAGAGGTTATACTCTCGAAGCTGGTAGACGAAAAGTACTGGGTTCGAGGCCGATCGCGCCCGTCAACAAAACCGTTCGGAGTTTTTCGGGGTTTTCTTCAAATCTTGGACAATTTTGCATAAATATGGGTTACGGTTCCTTAGAAAGACCTCCACGGAGGGCACTCCCCCTCGCTCCTACGTCCGTCATAGGTAACGTCAAACCACAACCAGGTTTAAAGAAGGGGCAGCACATAATATTTAATTTATTAAGAGATGACAAGCACCTCCACAGCATACGTATTGAAAAAAAATAGCAGTTTTCGACGTATTTTGAAAGTAGGTAACAAAACCCGCTCTAGCCAGTAAAAATTTCGTTCACTTTTACATGTTTTTAGGACCCCATCAGACGAAATTCTGAAAACGGGTATTTAAGAGAAGGTTACGGGGACTAAGAAATTGATTAACTAAATAGATGTAAATTGATTAGCCAGATGATGAAATGTCAAGTAAATAAATGAAAAAAAAAGGACAAAAATAAAGAAAATACCGAATCGCGAAGCGGAACTGAACAACACATCTCCTGAAAGCGTGCGGTCAATGACGTCACTGCTAGTAACAGTATCATCTCCCGTATATTCACATGGCCCCACCAGTGACCGAGAACTTGTAGACGGCAGATGCTGGGATCGAACCCAATCGCGGCCGTCGGACTAACCGTTTGGAGTTTTCTTGAAACCTTGCGAAAATAGGGGTAGATTCCCTTAGAAAGACCCCCCCCCCTCCCCCGAAGGGCACTTCTCCTCCTGGGCCTATATCCTTCGAGTAGATAATCGGCCGACACACGCATACAAAAAAAAACTATCCCGTATATTTACTGACACAAAAATGGCGGCTACCAAAAGCGGATTTTTTGATTTTTATTTATTTAATAATTCATGTGTTGTTTTTTAAATTAAGAGACTCATATTTAAAAAAAAATAAAAAAGATTTCTTTGTCTTCTTTAATCTCTAAAAACTAAAATAGATTTTTTTTTTTTTTTAATTGTTTGAGTGAAAATTATATTGACAATACGCATTGCTAAAAGAAAGAAAAAAAAATCCGCATTGAGCTTTTTCATTGTCGCTTAGAGTAGTCTAGGTAACAATATCAGTCGTCATTTTCTGTCAGCGTTTAAGCCAATAATACAGGGGGCTAGTGGTAAGAGGCAGTTAAGAGTTCCAAAAAATGTGCATGCGGATTTGGCATAACTTACGCTGCTTCTCGTTCGGAAAGACAAAGCGAAACGCCCCTCTGAAAAAGCGAAGTGCGCTTCTGGAAAGCAGACGATAATGAAATACACATCCCTCTGCGAAGACAGAAGCAAATAAAAATTGATGTCAAGCATTTAAAAGAAACAAAAATAAATGAAATTTAGAAACTGCGTGATGCTGTTTCACGCTATATATATCAGTGAAGCAAGATAATACCTTGTATTAAAGAAACAACAAATTAAAACCTGTACCTTTTATTTTTGTGGTGATGATAGTGTGTGTCAGTTGGAGCTGGAGAGGGAAAGGGGGGATGGGGATGGAAAAGCTTATAGTTTTTCTGCTACGTTGCCACTCTTTTAAATAATTATCTGGAAAAAACAAACATTAAAAAAATAATTTGTTTTGTCCTTTTTTTTTTTTTTTTTTTTTTTTGTACTAATAATTTCATTATTATAAATATTTTTATTTCTATATTACTATAATTATAAATTAATATGAGGAGGAAAAGTTTTGATCATATGTACGCCGTCCCCTCTTTGGCAATTTTGAATATATTGTTAGAGAACGGAATATAAAACTACTGACTTTTTTAATAATAGTTTAGCTCTAAGCAGAATTTTTTGAGTATTTTTATTTAATCGGTTTATGTTACATTATCTGAATATTTGCCGTTTGAAAGAGGGACCTTTAAATAAAATCAGTGCAAATAATTAAATGTTTAATTATAAGTTTGCAACAATTAATTTGGTTTTGAGGTATCGACGTATACACATATCGATAGGTATATTTATGTAAATGCTAACAATTAGTGATAAATTGGTTACATTTTAAAAAAGAATCACGGTTTATTGTTTGCCAATATAATGGATATGATATATTTTATAACTTTAAATCGATAAGTTTAATTAATACAGTTTTTTAGGATATGTAAACTAAAATTCGTAGCATTTTTAAAACTCGATAAGATAACGTAATGTTTTAAATAAACTAAAGTTGCTTTTGGCGAATTTCAAATTCCTTGTTATGGAAAATGAATATGATGTGGACTCTGATTGGTGAGAAAAACGTGTCTGTCGTATAATTTTTTAGAAAAAAGCAGAAAATCCTGTCCAGTTTTGAATGGTATACCCTCATTTCCAAAGTAGCATTGAAAACTATCAAAGTATAAAAAGATGCATGAAAGGGTACATCGGCTACCAACTTTAGGCATTCGACGCACAAGGTGTATGTTTAATAATTTAAATTTAATATTTTTATAATGCCAATTTAAATATAAATTAAATATTTGTCTCAAAATTTTAAACTTAATCATTAAATAATTTAAAAAAATCATAATATTAATTTTTGTATAAATAACTTATGTTAAAAATTTTTAATAATTTTAAATCTAATTTATAAAACTTTTAACCTCTAATAATTTAAATTTAATACTTTTTTCATATTGTTAAATCAAACATTAATTAAATATATTCTTCTTTTAAAAAAATTTAAATTAAATGACAATTCAATATTTTCTTTTCAGAATTTTAAATTTAATAGCTACATACTTTTTTTTTTATCGTTATTTTAAAGTAACTTTAAATTTCGAATAAATATCAAATGCCGATAGGCCCCACCAGTGGCTGCGGGGTTCTGACCTCGTAAGTAGTAGACGGCAGGTGCTGGATTCGAACCCAATCGCGGACGTGTGCCTAACCGTTCGAAGTTTTCGTGGTTTTCATCGAATCTTGCGTAAATACGGGTTAGGTTTCCTTAGAAAGACCCCCCACGAAGGGCATTCCCCCAGGGCCTATATCCCTCGAGTAGATAATCGGCCGTCACAAAATAAACCAAACCAAATATCAATATTATTTTTATTAATTTTATGCTTAATACATTCCACAATGTTAAATCAAATAATAATTTAAATTAGTTTTTATTCTTTTAAATTAATTTTTGATTTTTATAATTGATAAATTTGAATCTAAATATTTTGCCTTCCCGATTTTTTTCAGGATGAATTTTTTTGGCACATTTCTCCACATTCATTTTAATTGTGAATGATTTTTCACATTCACAACAGTGGCTTTTGCGATTATTCACAGTATTGAATTGTTTGTTTCAATAAGTACTACATTGAAATTCCTTATTTTTTTGCAGGCGCGATTTCGGAGGTGGAGTTTCAATTCACACTACTAAATATTTTTTTGAAGACTTGGACTGGTCATTCTGAATAAATATTGCTCCTTTAACCCTTTCTGGCACGACCAAAATCTGTTAGTAAAAGGAGAAATTGTCGACTGTCACCGGAATTCACGAACGAATTTTTTAGATATTTTGAATTTCTTAATTTAACCTTTTATTTTAAATGCAAAATTTTACTAAAATATTATTCGTGCCGTTTGCAAGTTTAGAATTAAAATTAGGTATCACAGGACTGGGCTTAGTGTGCCGGAAAGGATTAAAAGTCGCCTTCCCTTCTTTTTTCAAAAATTTTTTTTTCCTTATATCGCGTAAAATGTTCAACAAACTAAAAAACAAACAAACAAAAAACCCCTCATTTAACTTTCTCAGAAACTGTTGCACATTTTTGAAGTCACTTAATTTTAATTCCCGATTGCTTGTAGAACTCGGGATGATGCCATTGGATTCTAATGCCATTCAATGGCATCAGAATTGTGGTATATATTTCCCACTGAATATGTACGTAAAATATACTTCTTTTCTTATTTCCGAATAAATTTATTGATAAATTCCGATGATACTTTTTTATTTAAGCATTTCAGCTTTGAAAATGCTTTTGAAAGATTTAAACAAAAAATACGTCATGCATGAGTGATATTTGCAAGGGTTCAGTATCTAAAAGTATACTTCTAGACAATCTAGAAGGATACTTTTAAACATCATACCAATCAAAAAATCTACGCATCAATTAAAAAAAAGTATGCGCATTAGACTCTAGTTTAGAGTTGGCCGAGGAGTCGAACAGTCGACTCGAAGACCCCAATTCTGACAGCCTTCGAGTTCGAAAAGAGGCGGAGCATAGCTCGCATGTTACATCATTTTGACGTCAGCGATCGATAAGGTGTATTCTGGGGCACTTCTTTTCGAACTTGGCGAAAGATTAGACACGAAAATTTATTTCGAATGTTTACATTTTTTCGAATGCTATTATCGCCATCGCAAAGGCCGATCCAGTGGCGTGGTCGGTAGCGTGAGCTCCTCCCACACCGCTGGACCCTGGTTCGAGTCCAGCTAGCGGCATGGGTGTGCGGGTGTTGTCCCTGTGATGTGTATTAAAAAAAAAATGTATGTACTGGATTTCTTGTAATAATAAAGTGTTCTGTATTTGTTTCTGTGGTTTATGGATCATTCGAGGTAACAGCCATTTGTAGCTATAGACCTCAAAGCGTTGTTCACTCAAAACTCAAACTCAAAGCCATCTCAAAGTAGGCGAAAAGCCAATTTCGAACGCTAGTTTTACGATTGTTTACATGTGATAGCACATTTTAATAAGTAAATTTTTAGTATTTTTCAATGTTAAAACATTTTTATTGCATTTGTGAAGAATATTATAATATATTTGGTAAAATTTTCGCTTAAAAAACGAGTATTTATTCTGTTATTTTGATGCGTGGTGGATTTATTTTTAAATAAATTATGTACATTATAGAAAAAATATTTTATTTTTTGAAAAACAGATATTTGGAGATAAATTTAAAGTTACAGAATTCGTTGTAAACTCAGATAAAATTATACACTATTACTTTCTTGTATTTTTGAAAAATTGTGAAGAATAAAATGTTTTTAACTCCATTTTATTTATTTATTATTATATGCTACAACTACTTTTTCCTGCATTATACTGTTTTATCAAATTAATCAGAAACTGTCAAAAAGAAGCTTTGTTACTGACTAATAATGTATTAATTTGAATTTCATAGATATATTTATAATATGCTATTACTGATGACATATTTTTTTCACTACCACTATTTCAAATAAATTTTTCCCAAATATTAGTAGAGATATGCCATTATCATTATAATAGTTATGATCACAATAATAAAAGTAGTTGCCAGTGGCAGTGCTGTGTAAAAGTGATATTAGAGGATTCTTTTCTTTATTTTTAAATCCCCCATAATACATCTATTACTGTCTTATATAACTTCTGCCTCCTTTTTAAGTTAGCTTTTAAACTACATATACACATTAAACAAATTATTAAATTTTTATATTCTTCTTCAAATTTTAGTATCAATGTGTCAGATTTACATTTTAATAAATATGATATAACAAAATAAAGTTCATCAATTCCTCTTTTAAATATTGTAGCAATTTAGTTCTACTTTTATTGCTACATTTGAATGGCTTTGTTATTAAATATTTATTTCTAATAACATTAAAATAACAAGGCAAAAACTGAATAATAAATACATGGCAGAAATTAATTATTGATTTTTTTTTTTTTTTTTTTTATTGCATATTTATATAGTAAAAATAATTTAAAAGTTAAAATACAAGTGAAAAAATACTCAAGAATATTAATTTTGATTAAAATCTTTTTTATTACAGCTGCAAAATCAATTTCATACCTATATAAATAAAATTTTTATTGAATAATAATAATAAAGCATGTTATAAGAATTTTTCATTAAAGATGTTAACTGATTAACTTAACTTTTGTAGTTTATATTCCTTCAAAATGTTTGTTTTTTTTTTTTTCTTTTTGGGAGAAATTTTTAAATATGTTTATTAAGAATGTAAAACTTTTATTCACATGCTTTGTACATTAATCACATACATATAAATATACTAGAAAAAACTTTTGACTGTAAATGTAGAAAATTTTAACTTTAAATTAGTCATTAAAGAATAATAATAATAATTCTTAATTTTTGAGAAATTTTTCAAGTAATATCAAAGGCAGACAATTTTTTACTTGCACATATTTATAAATTGAATATATATATATCAGGACTGCAAAAATCTAGGAGCCAGCGAGCAGTCTGTCGCCACTAAAATTAAAAAAATTTCTTTGCTTGAAATTTAAAAGTATTCTTACATAAATTAAAATTCACAAAATATTAGATGAAAAATAATCAAATAAATTAAGTGGTGAGAGACATCCTAGTGTGCCTAGATTTTTGCATACCTGATATATAAACAGTGAAACTTCCAAATAAGGGACACTCCGAATAAGGGAACCTCTATTTAAGGGACAAAATTTCCGGTCCCAGTCCCTTGGTATAGGACGTGCAATGTATTTACCTCTGAATAAGGGACACTCGATTTAAGGGACACTTGAAAATGAGATTAAAGAAACTGTTTTTTGCATTTCAGATTATGAAATAGTGTGTGATGAAAATCGAAATATATATTTTTGTGAACTTATCAAACACACAGACAGTCATGTTGATACAGAGACATGTGACACTATTAACGGCCATTTATTTACCCACAATTCTGATTCAACATTAGTGCTTTTATCCACATTGAAAGTAATGATGAAAATTGTGAGGATGATTCTGAAAGTGGGAGAACAAAAGAAAATTGTGAAATAAAGATTTTTACATGTGCTTTTAAGCTGGTCTCAAATCCAAAAAAGGCAACTTTTAAGCCATATTTTTTAATTAATTTTATCTGGAAATGCCTGAAACTAGCAAGCATAGTATGTAATCGACCAATTTTTTAATATGTTTGCAAATGCAATAGATTTTTCAGAAAATATCAATGTGGGTGTTTTGAACAGAATTTCTATGCGAGAGAAAAATAACTACTCAAGAAAATGTAAAAAATGTCTTTGTCACGTGATCAAAATCACTTATTACTCAACAAGTAATTTATTTTTCAAAAAAATTGAAAATACATTTCAATTGCACATCACTTCCATAGTCAAGCATTCCAATTTTATACCTTTCAATTAAAAAATGAATTTGTAAATGCGCCAAAATTTTTTCCGCTTGCTAAATAGAGCAGTTGAGAGATTTGTTGCCTTAAAATATGCAAAACAGTTGAATACTTTTTTTTCTTTGGTAAATAATGCTGGTAATGAAGAACTAAAATTTATAAGTATGGTAAATGAACATTTGAAAGGTTTATACTGAAAAACTGAAACTTGCAAAACAATCCCTTTAGATTATTAGTTCAAATAAAATTCTTTCAAATGTTTTTATACTTTTTACTGCATATATACAGTTTGCATAAAAAATACAAATCAATATTCTACAAATCATTTAACGTAATTAAACAAAGTAATTATTTGAAGTTTTTAGTAATGAAATGAAAATTTTAATTAATTAGTTCTCTTTTCATCTTTTTGTCTGATTAACATAATTTAGACACTTTGGGTCATTTAAAGAGGCACCACCTTTAATGCTTTGCTATTTTTATATCCTTCAGAACTATTAATTAAAAATAATAATAAAAACTTCGAATAAGGGACACCTCTATTTAAGGGACAAAAGTTCCGGTCCCATAGGTGTCCCTTATTTGGAAGTTTCCCTGTATATATATTTTTAAAGACAGTACTATGTTTTTTAAAAGTATGTGTATCCGTTTTTCAAAGTTTTGAACCACTATTTTAATAAGACACATGATAAATAAGAATTAATTGATGTTCCTGTAAAAATAGCAGCAAAAAGAAATGATGGTTATGAAATGTTGTTAACTAAAACAGTATTTGAAAACTTGCAGGAATTTTGTTTCATTTTGGGAGGTTTAAATTTTCTTTCCTCGTTATTTTTCATAGAAATCTTAATTTAACATGAAGGTAATAATACAAACAATCATTTTAAAAAAATAATAAATAAAAAGACGAAGCATTTTAAATATATTTGTACAAAAAAATTGATTTCAAATGATTCTTTTTTGTTGATGGGAAAGGGGGGGGGGGCATATCATTTACATTTTATTTCTCCTTTTTATAAATTTACTGCTTTTAAAAACATGCATTTTTTAATCTTATTTGCATCTTGTTTAAATAAATATTTACATTGCCAGCCTTACCTTAATGACTGTGAATAGCTGTCTTTCTTAAAGTATTTATATTAAGTATCTCAATATATCAATTGCACAATTAAATTTGTAATTGTTTACGTCCCTGTCACGCAGTTACAATTAATATATTTTATCCTGAAGCAATGCGATTTAACACCAATAATGTATAAGATATGAAATGTTATGATATAAGATAAAAATATGCTTTTATTAATGTACTAAAAACAAAAATCATAAAAGCATGAATTGCTGAAAAATATTGTTTTACTTATTAAAAAATGATATAAATATTATATTACCAGTGAAAACAATAACATTGAAAGCTTTTACTGATAATCTCCGTATAAAGTCAAACAGCTCTGATGCTAAATATAAAGGTTCAATTTTTTAGAGATTTTGTTAAAGCCCTTTTTTTTCCATTTGAATATATGCCCTATTAATTAATTAGATTTATAATCATTTAATTTATATATATCAAGTAAAAACTAAGTTGCATTAATGAGCTTTTTGATTTTTAGAACTATCAATAACTATTTTAATAAGATGAAAGGGAATGAAAAAGCACTTGTTTACATGTAAATATGATGTTAGGGTTATGCTAGGATGTAGGGATATAAAATCTTTAATTTGTAAGTAGAAAAATAGTGTCTTCTCTGTGAATGCTGTTTGGGTGAGTGTTTTGTTGTTTTCCTTTTCTTTTTATTTTAGGTAACATTTAACAGCTTGTTGAAATAGTTGAATTAATTTAACTTGCGGCACAACGCTGAATTGATTTACTTCCACTATTCGACACGCGCTGCTATCTGTATTTGAGGAATCTGTTTCCGAGCAATACGCTATTTGAGCTGACTCGTCTGTTTTGATGAGTTTAGCTGCCGGGATATCGCTTGGATCGGGTTCCCCAAATACAACACCATAGCAGGTTAGAGGTAGTAGGGGGGATAGGGGTACATATTGGTGTGCTGTGATATTGAATTAGCGATTAGAAACATTCTGAAAATCTGACTTGCAAGAATGTTATTTCTTGCAAATGTATTTAGTAGGAGAAAATGGGGTAAAATGGGACAGTGGGGTTTTCTCTTTATATATCATTCTAAACATTTCATTAATTACACATTAGATGAAGCAATGCTATCTAAGTCTTCAGTTGTAAAAAGTAGTAGATCTGCATAAGCTTGCAATTGTATATAAAGAAAAAGCATTATTTCAAGAATGTAAACCAAATTTGCTTCATATACTTTTTATGCTTTCTGTATATTAATGATTTGTTTAGAATAGATGTAACAGCTTCCCTATTTATATAACATTATGCTGCATATTATTAACAACTAGTGTAGATGCCTGTCCAAGGACGGTAAGTGAAAATTGTGTTTGTCTCATAAATTAAAAAAAAAACTCATTAAAATAATTGACAATATGAAAGCATTTAGATGAGCAAAGTTCTGCTAATTTATGTTCTAATAAACACACTATTAGCATTTACAATACTTCTGGGTAAACCAGATTTTGCAGCTAATATACCATAACAAAATTAAGATTTCTTATTAAAACAAAATTTTAAGAAACATGCAATAAAACTGCATAATTAAAAATGTTTGTTGCAACTATTGAAACAATATTAATAATTATTGCTATTTTTATAGCACTTTTTATTTTACTTTAAAATTGTATTGCCCCCCTACCCCTCCCCGAAAAAAGAATGTCATTTTCCCCTTTTGTTAGCAAATTTCTGTTTCTGCTGGCAGGCTTCGGATGCACAGAGACAAGATACTCGTCTCAGTGGGAGCGTCAATTTCATCGACAGTTTTTGGAAGGAAAAATCAGTTAGGCATGCTATGCGGATACACTGTGCTTTATTATATAGATTTAAACTATGCTTAGAGACAGCATTTTTGTTTATACAAGAAGTTAAACATAAAAGAAAGTAGGGGGGGGGCCTAACTTATATGAGCCATTTTTACAAATGGATAAGCTATCAAAAGCTTTTTTTTTGGGGGGGGGGGAGTGAATTTTATTTACAAATCTAAATACATTTGAAGGGATACCTTTGGGGGAAAAGTAAAAAGTTCATTTTTAGTTTCTCTTAATGAAATACTTACTACTCAGAAGCAACACATTCTACTCACAGTATTCAGTAGATATTTTAATTCTTTAAATATAATAGTCATCTTGATAAATTCATAAATGATAATAATAAAAAGATTTCTTTCAACACTTTAAGCAGAATTTTTGTGATTTTTTTTTTTTTTAAATTTCAAAATTTAAGTTTAAAAGTACAATTTCAAAGTAAAATATCCTTCATTAAAGTTAATATTTAGAGAACCTTATCTAAATTTATCTGGAAAAAAAAAAGAAATCATTCACTTGGTTAATCCGAAATATTTTTTAAGCATATAAAAGTATTGTTATATAGTAAAACAAAACAAACAATATAACAGGGATCTAATTTAAAAATGTTAATTTACTTTAACTTTTGAAAATATTAAATAAAATAAATGTCTTGTATTGTACGAGCATTCTCCTTACTAATAATAGTTACAATTTAATAAGTATCCTATCTATTTATTACCTTAACTTACACATTCTCTACTTGTGTTTTTATTTTTAAATGTTATGTTCTGGGTTGGGGAATTACATCATTTTATTCGCCTCTGGTGAGTAAGTTTTCTGACAAGTCGAGTACATTTTAAGGTAATCTTCGAAAAATCCAAACTACAGAGATATGCCAAAAAGTTATTTTTTTCTTTTCTAGTTAGTTTATATTTTGACAACTTTCTAAATTACATTATACAAAGTTTTATTCTATATTAAACTTTCCCTTCTTAAATAAATATTTCTTAATTTTATGTATTAAAAAAGCAAAAATGTATTGTAGTAATAGAAATTAGCTATTTTTGCAGTGACGTAAATTTTTTTATAACAATTTTCAACTATATGTTGCATTTTGCTGGCTGGTAAGATTTTCAGAAAATTCTCCACCTCTAGTTATGCTCGATTTTGATAACTTAAAAAAGCCTCTCCCACTTTTAATATTTACAATGCATATTTGAACAAACATATTACAAGATATATTGATAAAGATTTAAAATAGTTTTTTTTTTTTTTTTTTTTTTTTTTTTTTTTTTTTTTTAAGTTAATCTAAATCATTTTTTAATAGGAATATTTGAATCTTGATTAAAATTAACAAATCCTGCCACCCAAGTAAAATAATTATTATAACACTAAATATTAATGAATGAATAAACTTTTTTCTTTACCTTGTCAAAAAATCACCAATTTAATCCGAGCATTTCCCCGATTCAATTAGGCAAAAATTTCTGTTTTAAAAAACAAATAAAATATTAAAAATTCTGTAAAAGAAGCTCATCCTGATCCCGAAGGGGATAAATGAAATAAAAAAGCATTTGTTTACGTGTTAAATATAATGTCAGGTTGGTAGGAAGGATGAGTATTGATGTAGTGTAATATTGAATTAGGCATTGAAAGCTTTCTAGAAATTAACTTTTCACAGAAATCATAAGCATAATAACACCTCTCCCACTTTTAAAGTTTAAAATGTATTTTTGGGCAAACATATCTTTTACAAAATATCTTAACATTGATTTAAAATAAAAATTTATTGCCAAGTCAATTTAAATATTTTTTTAAAAAATTGGTTGATTTACATTATGATTAAAATAAGCTCATCCTGCCACTCATTATAATGAATGAATAAAAAAATATGAACTTTTATCCTTACTCCATCAAAAGATCACTTCATCAGTGCTGAGTAAATTGATTGAATTCCTCACCTCCAAGCATACACATTTTAGTTATTTAGTTTCACTTGCAGAAGTTTACAAACCTCAGCATCAAGACAAGAAAACCTTCAATTTGTGCAATACTTAATAAACAATAAATTAATTACTTTATGGCTTTCTCTCAATCAAAACTGCATTTTAGTGCTCTTCAGTTACTCAAAGATGCGATTTGAAAATATGAAGTACTTTCATTTTTTTTTTTTTTTTTTTTTTTTTTTTTTCCATGATTATACTTTCAAAAAAGAAAATAACATGTTAAGAGTTACGAAATCTCAATGCATATTGTTTTCAGAAAAACAATCTGCATTACATTAAATTATTATATAAAGCATTAAATAAATAATATTTTTAAAGTAATCTACAAATTCAAAACTGATAACTTAATCTACTAACAATGATCATTTGAATATTTATAATTCCCACATTGTATTTTAATTTATTTATTTCGTATAAATTGAAAAAATACTGTTATTAAGCAATGCTAAAGTAAAAAATTTCTGCTACAACAGCAAGATTTTTCAGCTGTAAAGTAATAAAAATGCATGTAACTTACTTCCTACCTATTTAACAAGTTCTTAGAGGGCATATAACATATATTCCATAATGGAGTATAACAATATTTCAGACTTGCTTCTAGTGCTGGAGATCCATTTTTTTCACCTTCGATCAAAAATAGAAATAACTGAATTTTTATTGCCAAAGTATGTGATATGTTTAAACAACACATACATGAGGCAATATTTATTCAGTGAAAAGTTTATTTAGTAAGAAAATACTCTGTACATTACTCTTCAATAATCAGTATGCAGACACTCTGGAAGAATCTTTTCATAATAATAACTTCAATTAGATTAATCCGATTGTAAAAATTAAATAATTTTACACAGCAAAATTATCCTCGCAACGCAATTTATTTATAAACAAAACACTCAAGCCGCCATTGAAAATGTTTGAGATGAAATTACGATTCGATAATGATTATATCGATTACTTTTTAAAGAATTTCCATTGGATATCTGGTAATTTTGATCATCGTAATCAGTAAAAATGACGTAAATTTGGGAGGAGCCATTCACGCCTTTTCGAACGACATTTTGCGTCCGTAATCACTTTCGAACATTCGAAAGCCTGATCCCAGAATAGCATTTTTTCGAACGTGCGAGTTAGCATACGACACGAAAAGGGGCGTTCTCCTGACGTCATCTCGAGCGTTCGAATTCCTCTCGTGTGCTGCCGGAATTGAAGTGCAAATCTCGACTCCTTCCAAGTGAATCGAACTGTCGACTCCTATCTAGTTAACGGAGTCGACTCAAAAGAAT
>CAXHSM010001615.1:0-143910 GCA_964019185.1 Maratus speculifer
GTTTTGTTACCCCCTCCCCCCCCCCCCAAAAAAAAAATTAAAAAAGGTGGATAAATATATACATACTCGCCACGCATATAACCGTTTCGTGATAAATTCCCAAATTATTACCCACTTTGCTAATCCGGATAGTCTTTAATTTTCCATTTTTTCATATACACAATTTATGTATTATTCGCTAGCCCGTTTTCCGAATGCCAGAATTTATTATTACAGTCGAATCTCGTTAACGTGAACCTCAAGGGGAATCAAGATATTGTTTATGTTAACAGTAATCCATGTTATCAGTATCATATCTTTGTACAGTCAAACCTCGTTAACAGGAACACGCTTAATGTGAATTACTTTTAACATGAACTGTTTCCACAGTCCCCTATAAAGAAAGATACAAAGATTTTATACTGATAACATGAATTACTATTAACATAAACAATATTTTGATTCCGCTTGAGGTTCATGTTAACGAGGTTCGACTGTACTTTAGTCTTTATGGGAGACTGTGAAAACAATTTATGTTAAAATAGTTCATGTTAACGAAGTTTGACTGTATAAAATTTAAATTAAAAAAAAAAAAAAAAAAAAACGAACTAAGTGAGGGTTTTTTTCGCACCACTTTTATTCTTTCTGCTTTAGTTTTTTTTTTTTTTTTTTTTTTTTTTTTTTTTTTTTTTTTTAAATTATGAAATGGACATGGACGTGAGTTATGTGGTTAGCCTCCCTCCCCCTCCTCTGAAAGGCTTGAAATAAAGTTTTAAAAAGTCTGGCTAATTTATTTATTTATTGTTGTTCATTTTCTAGTCATTAAAGTTGTAAAAATATTTTTACTCCGAATTCTTGTTTTGTTGTCTAACTTTTCTATAGTGATAATGATCATTTTCTTAAGCAATTTACTATTTAATTACATGTTTTTCGTTACATTTCATACATATATTGCCTTTTTGTATCTTTGCTTATTTATTTATTGCATTTACATGGATTTTTTAATTTCTTCTTACATTAAAAAATAATAATAACACTAATCTATTTTGTACAATTTTCATTCGATTCTTGAAGCCATTAGTCATTTCGATTTTCCCATCCAACACTAGGAGTTCAAGCAATATCTTCAGTACGTAGTTATAAAATGTATAAAATAAGAAATGAAAAATTAAAGATATGGATCTGACACTTGTGTATTTTTAATAAAAACTTAAAAGTTTTTTTTCCTTGTCTAAATAAAAGTTTATTAATGTATTAGCTTCTGTGTCTTTCTCTCTCTCTATTGTTTGTTCTGTCCAAAAATAATGTGAGCTTTTAAAAAGAAATATTTGATGTATATGTTACAGGCCAAACCCGATTTTAGGCCAAACTAGTTTATCCTAACGCCCATCAGATAGACTAGTTTTTCCTAGGCCAAATCGGTCTATCCTAACGCCCATCGGATAAACTAGTTTTTCCTAGGCCAAACCGGTCTATCCTAACGCCCATCGGATAAACTAGTTTTTCCTGGGCCAAACTAGTCTATCCTAAGGCCCATAGGACAATCTAGTTTTTCCTAGGCCAAACTAGTTTGGCCTAACTCTTATAGGATAAACTAGTTGAGCCTGCTGTTTATTGGTTTGAACTAGTTTCTCCTAGGCCGATCTAGTTTATCCTAGGCCAATTCAATTTCGCGTAATGTTATTGAATTCAATGGCGCCACAGCGCCAACATTCTAGTTTGTCCTAGGCTGATCTAGTTTATCCTAGGCCAATTTAATTTTACGTGTTTTTAGTTCGCAGGCGTCACAGCCTGAGAAATAATGGGCTCGCAGGTTCTGTATGTATGAATGTACGTATGTATGTACGAATGTACGAATGTACGTACGTGCGTATGTACGTAACGCGATAACCCATGATAGAAATATCCGATTTGCTTCAAATTTTGGATGTACGTATTATGATATAAGGTACTTTTCTGATTAATTTTGGAAATTCATTGGATAAGAATAAAGGGAAGCGAACGGGAAGCTAATCCTACACCGTTAATTTCGAGAAATGGATTTTTCATGCAGAATTATCAGTTTTCATTTAAAATTTTAGATATAGGATCATTCTGACAAGGCTCCTCCATGATTAGTTGTGGATGTTTATTGTTTAAGTGTAAAAAAAAGGGCCATGTAGGTTACCCCCCATAATTTAGATAAATGGTTTTTGAAGCAGAATTTACGGATATGCTTCACATTTGCATATAGGTTCTTTCTGATAAGGCGATTCCCTGAATAGTTTTGGGGGTTTAATGGTTAAGTATGAAGGGAAAATGAACGATTACCTTCTTACATAGAAAAAACTAGTTTATCCTATGGGCATTTAGGTAAACAAGTTTGGTTTAGAAAAAACTAGTTTATCCAATTGGCATAAGGATAAAATAGTTTGGCCGAGGCTAATCTATTTTAGCTCGAAAACAGGTTTGGCCAGTAAAAAACATATCTTTCACTAGAAAAAGTATAAATGTGTGTCAAGAGTCATTGCTTATAACACCAATACAGAAATTTAACATGTTCACCTTAAAGACATGATGCATTGGACATGGTGTTCATTTTTCCCTTCATACTTAAGCATTAAACCCCCAAAACTATTCAGGGAATTGCTTTATCAGAAAGAACCTATATACAAATGTGAAGCAAATCCGTTAATTCCGCGTCAAAAACCACTTATCTAAATTATGGGGGTGGGGGTAACCTACATTGCCGTTTTTTTACACTTAAACAATAAACATTTACAACTAATCATAGAGGCGCCTTGTCAGAATGATCCTATATCTAAAATTTTAAATGAAAACTGATAATTCTGCATGAAAAATCCATTTCTCTAAATTAACGGTGGGGGAGTAGCCTCCCGTTCGCTCCCCTTTATTCTTATCCAATGAATTCCCAAAATTAATCAGAAAAGTACCTTATATCAATGAACGTGTATCCAAAATTTGTAGCAAATCGGATATTTCTATCATGAGTTATCGCGTTACGCACATACGTACGTACATTCGTACATACATACGTACATTCATTTATACAGAACCTGTGAGCCCATTATTTCTCAGGCTTTGACGCCTGTGAGCTAAAAACACATAAAATTAAATTGGCCTAGGATTAACTAGATCAGCCTAGGACAAACTGGAATGTTGGCGCTGTGGCGGTCATTGAATTCAATAAAATCACGCCAAATTGAATTGGCCTAGGAGAAACTAGTTCAGACCAATAAACAACAGGCTAAACTAGTTTATCCTATAAGAGTTAGGCCAAACTAGTTTGGCCTAGGAAAAACTAGATTGTCCTATGGGCCTTAGGATAGACTAGTTTGGTTTAGGAAAAACTAGTTTATCCGATGGACGTTAGGATAAACCGGTTTGGCCTAGGAAAAACTAGTTTATCCGATGGGCGTTAGGATAGACCGGTTTGGCCTAGGAAAAACTAGTCTATCCGATGGGCGTTAGTATAAACTAGTTTGGCCTAGGCTAATCTAGTTTGGCCTAAAATCGGGTTTGGCCTGTAACATATACATGGTCAAACTTTGTAATTAAAATATTTTAAAAAATGAAACTAGTTGTTGGGGAGCCACCGTAATACTTACCTGTCATGGATGTGCATATTATAAAATATGAACACAAAACATATGTAAACTATTTATAAAATGCATCAAAATTCCAAAATAAAATTTAAACGTTTATTTAAATTTTTTTAATACATAAGTAATACTCCAATACGGAATTGCAGCAAACCAATTTTTTCAAATTATATTACACGCTAAACTACTCAAGTAGTACCTAATTGCGTAAACAAAATCCTTATGTCTCCAAAAATAATTATCATATTGACTATCAGTTTACTGGTTGGATTAAGCATCTCATATCCAATTAAAATATATTTTTGAATTGAAGTTTGGATGAAATACAGGGTCATGAAAAATCGAAGAGTTTGGGAAAATAGGATTACAAATATCTCGGCGACTGATTATCCGACCGACTTCGTTTTTTATGCAAGATTTGTGTTCTTTTATTGTCTTTTACATCCATTTCTTAAAATAAAAAATTTCGAAAATTTTTATGTAACTTTCATTAGAACGAACATTTCGAGAGTCCGAAAAAAATAGTTTCGTATAATCGAGATTACTAATATTCAATAGCCTTTTTTACATTATTATATACTAAGCACAAACCAAATTTTCCGAACAAATTGAGATTTGTTCGGGAAATAGAGCGTTAACAGACATACAGACAGACGGATGGCAATTTTTTTTTCCTTAAGGGTGTATTTCGATTCAAACTGCTTATTTTCCGATTTATTTTTGAATTCATTTTTGCTCTCAAATACACCAAACTTTCAAAATCTCTTATTTGGAAAGTAGACAAGGTGTCGTGATCGTCGATTCTTTGATCAATGCAGAAAATATTGAAAAAAAAAAAAAAAAAAACAATCAAAAACGGCATTTTGAACCGAAATTTTCCCAAGAGGAAAACCGGGGAGCGCAAAAAAGGGTCATACTGATAAGGTAATTGTTTATAATTCAAATTCTAATTAATTGACCTTAAAAAGACATCATACGGCACCTCATACGCCCCTTCAAGAATCCCCTCAGCAAGTTTCATGTTTCTACTTTTAAAATTGTATCGGAAATTTTCGAGCTGTTGAAGGTGGCTGAAGTAAGCGTAATGGCTGAAGCAAGCTGAAGTAAGCGTTTTTTCGAATACACACTTAAAATATGTTTTCCGGAATCTCCAGTGTCTGACACGTATAAGTCAGCAAAAAAAAAAAAAAAAAAAAAAAAAAATCGATTTTTAAGACGATTGCAAGACATTCTATACTACGTATGATGGGTTAGTAAAATGACCAGAAAACAACAAAATCCTTGATAGCACCAGTAAACCCATTGTCCAAAATACAGTGTATCAAAATGTAAAATATATAAATTCAATTAAAAAAAAAAAAAATACAAAAGGAATGCAAAGGGAACGAGACTCGAATATATAAATATAGCAAATTACACAAATTAAACGAAATTTGATTTTCGTGAAGGTTAAAAAAATGAAAGTGTTCAAATACCACATGTGCTTAAATTTGTATAAATTCATATTCATTAATTTAAATTATCTCTCATTTTATAAGATTAAATTATACAATTTTTTTTCTTAAAATTATTTTCAAAAGTAGTTAACACAAAAATATGAGGGTGCATAAATTATGGGAATTCCTCCGTCCTTATTATAAAATGAAATTTTCTTTTATCTGAATGTTTTTTTTTTAAATAAAGTATTTAATTAATTTATTCATATTCTGATTATTAATAACATTTAGATACATTCTGATTATTTTTAATAATAATAATAAAAAATAAAAGAAAAGAATATATTTTTTAATTTTTCTATAAAGTTTAAGTTTTGAGCTTTGAACGAAGAGCATACTGAAGATTATATCTTTGATCAATCAGTAATCGTCAACTATATAACTATTGTTTTAAAAAAAAAAAAAAAAAAAAAAGAAAAGATTTGTCTCACAATTTTTCCTTATGAATTAATTCTTTACAGCAGCGATTCACAATCTAATGGTCGCGACCCACTGATGGGCTGCGGCAGTTGTTTTGGTGGGTCGCGGAACAATCGAGGTTTGTCATCAAAATATATCTCCTTTTTTTTTCATCTATTTAAAAAGATATTACAATTTCAACAGGAAATAATATTTCAAGGGAAAATCCTTAATTTTCTTCTAAATTATTATAGGAACAGAATATCCAGAAATATTTAAATCAGCTTAGAGATCCTTGATCGAATTCAACACTTCGTGCTTAAGAGAACATACTTTTTCTACTTTGCTGTTTTTGAAAGATAAGTACTGAGACAAACTGCGTGTTAATATATGTTCCAACATTGGTAAACACCAGTACCAGAAATGTCGTTGATTATAAAGTTATGTTTTCATAATAATTAAAGTTAGTTTTAACTATCTCTGTAATTTCTGCATTGTTTTAATTATTATTCACTTACACACATTGAGATTACCGATTCTTGTTTTTGTTGATAATGTATCTTCTGTACGAAAATTTGCATTTTTCGTAAGGATAGGATAGCCGTGAGTATAGAGACTGTACAAAAATTTCTTCACTGATATACAACTTTATCTTGGGTAGGTCGCGGATTTTTTTTTTTTTTTTTTTTTTTACTGAAACGGGGTTGCGAAATTTTTTTTTTCACTGAAAGGTGGGTCGCGTATCAAGAAAGTTTGGGAACCCCTGTTCTACAGAGTATAAATATTCATACCTGATTCCAAGAAATTGTTCATTTTAAAATGAAATCCTGAAGAATAAGACTGACTCCCTAAAAATTTTCTTCGCTCTAAAAAGTTTCTTAATTTAATACAGTACTTTTTAATAGAATAATTATTTAAATTTTATACAATAATTATTTGTCACAATATAGATATTAAACTAAAAACTTGTTTTGGATGGAAGAAATCTACTTTTTAGAAATCCATTTATGCTTACCACTTATTGCTGTAGTCAATATCAGAATACCTATTAAAATAAATAAATAAATAATATAAAAAAAATAAAAGTGAAATTGTCGAGGCTGGCTTCATTGATATAGCTGATTTAGGTACATCAAAATTATTAACAATAACTAATAAATTGGTAAACCAATGGCTTCGATGTAACAATAGAAAATCGAATAGTATTAAAAAATATTTTATGTTGGAATTAATTAAAGTTTTTCATTTTGCAGGAGAGTATTAAATTATATAAAATTAAAAAGTGAAAAAAAATAATTAAAATTGTATATTTTCACATTTATACATTTTTGAGTATAAAATAGAAGCACTGTGTACAGTACAGTACAGTACTAATTCAGTTAAATAAAACAAACAAAATAAAATCACTTTCTCTTTCAGAAAGAAAATTTTGGGATATTGTTTGTTTACAAATATTGCCTTTAAAACAAGAACTAATCCTCCGGCGATAAACCTGCCAATATAGTTTTCTCTTCCCTCATCTCGTTGGCGGGCTTACCTGGGCTGGCACGGAGCCAATCACCGTAGCAACAACACTCTGAGAAGAGAGATAATACCTTCCGGCCAATAGGAGATCGAGACCAGAGACCCACAACACACTCAGACTGTGACCTCGCTCCTTGGAGGGGGAGCAGGGGATGCAAAAAAAGTTTTTTTAAAGGCTGGAGGCCACTCAACTCGTAGAGCCTGCTAGTTTGCTTCTCCCTTGGAAGCGACTCTTGAGCGTGATTACATCTCTACCTGCAGAGAAGCAACAAGTTGTAAAGAAGCGGCTTGTTTGCAGGAGTGCGTGTTTAATTACTAAAAAAAAAAAAAAAAAAAAAAACTTACTCACTTCTGTTTGTCAATATTTAAATTAAAAACCGGCAGCGCAGTATTTTAATTACTCAAAAAATAGAATTCACGAGAAAATTTAACAAGAAAATTAATTTTCTAATATATAAAAAAATACATGTTTTTACATTTTTGCATTTTGTCAACGACGAAAACTGGAGCTCTGTTAATTTTTTGACACCGATAGCAAAATGAAAAAAATTACGAAGGAGTAGAGACGATTATAATAAGTGCAATATCGTTATCCTGAATATTAATGAAATAATATAATTATCAGAATCAACCTACCAACGTTTTAAAAATGAATAATTAAACCTAATACCATAATGCTTTCTCGAAAATTTCTGTAATAACAATAATTACTACGGTAGTATCGTGTTCATAAAAGTATACAAACAACACTAGAAATTTATTCCCACCAATATTAAATTCAAAAATTTTCAGTGGATTCTATCACGGGCGTTAACAGGGGAATGCCTTTATCTGCTAAATCATTGAAAATAACATAATCTTAATAAATACTAACAGAATGTATCAATTAACATCATTTTCATTGTAAAATGCGCCCGCCATCTTGTATACAACTTTGCATTCCACTGTTTAACTGCTATATTATTAAATCCTGAAATTAAACTTATAAGGCTAACAATGTGTGCCTCTAACTTAATATAAAAGTTTCAAGAATCATCGGTTCACGAACAGTTTTGCCGGTAGAAAGTCGAAAAAAAAATGGAATTTCTTAAAAAAAAAAATTTCTGTAATTGGAATAACGATTTTAGCTCTTCTTTTTTTCATTTTATTTGTTATCATTTGAAGAATATTTCAAAACATTTTTAATGAAAAATCAAACTTCTGGCTTAAGTTGCATGGGTGGATGACCTAGCGTACGTGCCGTGCACTTTCAATTGGGAGGGAACTGATTTATTGTCAGAATTGTTTGCAGTCAATTTGTGTTAAAGATTATGAAAATATTTAATATTGCCTGGAGTTTCAACCGCTTTGAGATCAAAAAGTTGCAAATCAACAAAGCGGCAATGATTGAGAATAAAAGGTCTATTTCTGACCTTTTTTCGTGCTTTGCCGCGTTCATAAATAAATATATATTTATGTTTATATAGTATATATTTAATGCAAGTGGCTGAACCCAGCTACAATAAATTATACCACCTTTAATAATAATAATAATAAGTAGTAAGATCCTTTTAATAGTTTTTGCATTTTGACCGCAAACAGTTTAAGGGGTCTCAAGACTAAAAACTTAAAAAATTTCGAAATTTTACTTTTTTTAAAAATTAATCAATTAATTAATTATTTTTTTAGATGTTAAACTCCTATCTTTTCTAAACATTTTGATATAATTGTTTACTTTAAATTCCCACTAAAGCAGAAGTTATGGCCTATAGAATTACACCCATTCAGTAGCTGAAGCGGCGTTTCGAATCTTTGAAGTCATTTTTCTCCAAATGACATTTTTGGGCACAACGCGCACAATATCTCAAAAACTTCTGAATATTTTTTCATGAAATTTCGAAACATATCTTTCATGTCAGTCTGTATAAACTGAACCTAAAATTTCCTTTTTATTGTTCAAAAATAAAAATTCTTTTTAACTGATTATACTCTTGAAATTCTTTTAATTTTGCATAAAAAAAATAGAAAAAAAGAAAAATTATTTTTATTCAAATTTCCCTTAAACAAAATCCTTTTCTGTTAATTTATTTCGTTCTGTTCATGTTTGAATCCAGAGAGGACATGTCTATGTTTATTTAAGTATTTATTTATATTTATTTTACACAATTTTTATTTATTTAAGTTTTTTAATCCTTTGTAATAAATTTTCATTATCTTAAATTATTGTACTATAGTGAATGTAGTGCATTGTTAACAACACAACACCGTTTTCACTACATTAAGTTAATGAAATAGAAATTCGGTCTCCCGCTGTCGTAAAATTTCTCTATATTCTCTGACTACCATACATTACTTGCATAATTTACTTCTCATACTTCTAGCTTTCTCTGCTCAGGAGAAAAAAAAATCTAGCTGGGAAAAAAATCGGATAATATTTATATGAATAATGTGACACAAACTGTAATTGCGAAATAAAATCTCATATAAATCTGCAGATTTTTATTTCAATATTTGGTTTTAAAGTCGAGGTGAATCGGAAGGAATAGTTTTTTCTTTTTTCGCACTATTTTTTATTTAAAAAAATTCACAATACATTTAAATTAAACAAAATTAAAGAAATGTAGTACTGTGAATTTTACTCTCAGATTCAAGGTTTATTTAAAGTTATTTACTCGTGAACTTTTCTTTGACAGATTTTAAGTTCAATTCATAAAAACTGTTCAAATTACATGCTTCAAATGTTAAATTTATTTTATATACAAGAGAAAAATAGTATTATTACACAAGATCTAATATTTAGCTTTTGTAAATAAATAAATGAAAAATAGTAGCACAGTTCTCTGCAGATAACAAAAAGATTATGTATATGATAAGTGCTTAGGTGTTTTCTCAATATATTATACATTACTAAAAATTCTGTAGAAACTCAGAAGAAAAGCAAAACTCTCTGTAAATTTACACTAGTTCTCAGTTAAAGGCATTCGATCGATTTCCCTTATCTTATAATATCTAATTTCCTTTGGGGGTTTCCATGTCTTTATTTAAAGATATTTTTGCCTTTGTTAAATTTTGTAATTCGAAATACACGCTTTAAAAATTCTTTTGTAATTTTATTAAAAGTAAAAAAAAAAAAAAAAAATAGTTTAAAGACTGCACTGTAAAAAAAATTTCCGTTAAATAATGGAAATAGTACTGGTAATCTAGACGGCAGTACTATTTCCGTTTTTGAACGGGAAAAAAAATTCCGTTTTTTTCCAGAAATATTTCCGTTTTTTTTTTTTTTTTTTGTTTTTTTTTTTTAATTATATATATATATATATATATATATATATATATAATAGCTTGAAAACCAAAAAAGAATTTTCAAGGAAAAACTTGCAGGTTTATGATTTTTACTCTTTAGACAAATACACATCAAGTTACATACATTTAATTTAAACAACAGTGGAAAAGTGTTACTTATCCTCGATGGGGATCAAACCAAGCACCTGTCCTATTGCAGCTTGCAGTAGTGTAATACCATTACGCCACAGTTATACACAGAGAACTTGAAAATATCTTTACTTATTTCGAATGATTTTATGAAGCAAACGCTTTATGTTGAACTCGGCATTAATTTTTTTAGAGAATTTTTTATTACTTACTTATTAAGGGAGACCCGTAAGAAAAAACCCAAAATTTTTATTATTGATTTTAAAGTAATGAATTTTGGTGTACTATTTAAGAATCTTCTTGTAAGGAATAATTAGCAAAAAAATTCACTTTTTATTAAAAAGTATATTTTTTATGAGGATTTTTATGATTTTTTTTTTTTTTTTTTTTTTTTTTTTTTTTTTTTTTTTTTGTCGAAAAATACACTTTTTAAAATTACTACTCCTCATTCAATTTTCAATATTTTGATATTACTAAAATTTCTTAAATAGTGTTATAGTATATAGAAAAGAACTAAGGCGAGATATTTTTAATTTTCTATTTTAATCGTCTAAAAAAAATAAATAAAAATACGCATGATAAATTTCCTTAAATTCGTTATAATTTTCATGTTTACCAATTTAAGTAAAATTTTCAGAAATAGTTAAAAAAATATCTCTCCTTACTTTTGTTGCAAATTTTTTTAAGATTCTAAAAACATAAACACTTTGTTTCTAAATCATTTTACCACTGAGCATTAGTACTTTGAACTTAGGCAAAATATGAGAAAAGTCATTTTCAGGAAAACATGTTTTAAATGGCCGCTACTCCTTTAAACTCTATAGTGAGTACAATTTAAAAAATTCCAAGTGTCCCCGAGTTCTGTAATTTTGAATGGATATTCGCAAATATGTATTTTATCGTTTTCTGAGAATTTTTTTTTTCTATAAACTTTTGATGATTTTTGGCCGAAAATGAGGTTCGAGTCTCCCTTAATTATTATTACTTACTTATTAATTTATTAATTATTTGCTTATATGTTATTGAGTGTACAGTTCTAAATGTTTAACAGATTTTATTTCCATAATTTCGAATATTTAGTTTTTAATTTCAGTTCTATAAAAAATAAATTTTAGACTTTAAAATATTACATGTATTAAGAGTTGAATGCATTAAAAAGTTTTGTTTTCTTCATTTTTAAGGAGATTTTTAAAAGTTTATTGTAATGTTATTCATATTTATTTACTTATTTGTTTTTGAAAGGCCACTAACATACTTAAAAAAAATAAAAAAAAAAAAAAAAAAAAAAAAAAAAAAAAAAAAACATCTATTTTAACAAAGCATTTGTATGACGATCGATTTTAATCTCAATAAAGATAGTTATTACGGGTTATTAAAATATTTTTTTTATTTGTTTTTTATAAATTAGATAATCGTCAACATTATAATAATTTCTTTAATATAATTCAGGTGTTTTAAATTTTATGTGCAAATTTCTTAAAGTGGATAGATTAAAAAAAAAGTATTAAAATTATAAGTGGAAATTTTTTCCATTTAAAAATCCTAATGAAAATAAACTAACTGAAAATAAACTAACTAATCTCAAACTTAAAAAAAGTTAATAAAATTTTATAATTTTTATTATTTTTTTTTAATATTGTAAAAATATGTTAGCTTTATATTATTAAAACAGAAAGAAAAAAAGAAAATTATTATAGAAAGTTTATCTTAAAACAACTCTATAATGTTTTTCTATCCGAGATATAGATGGCGACACTAGAGTTATTTACGGAATTTATTCTGTTTTAATACGGAACTTCTCCGTTTCCAGATAATTTACGAAAATCTTACTGTAATTGTAATCTCAAAATGTCAATAACGGAAATTCTTCTGTTTTTTCAGAAAAATAAAACTATTCCGTAAAATTTTACGGAAAAAATTGTGTATATTAACGGATATTTTTTACAGTGTGTTTTTTCTTTTTTTTTTTTTTAGAACAATTTAGAAAGGAAAAAATCATCTCATCAGATTTAGTGGAAAATTTTCCTCGTTGAATCATAAGAGACATATTTTGTACTCAATTACAATAGTATCTCCTGTATTTCAGTCAGTAAAATGTTTTTCCCGTATCAAGAGATCTCGGGCTCAAACCGCAGGAGGGCTAGAAACAAATTATGTTTAATATAACGATACAGCAGTTCAAATTTACTCGGAAAATTCAAGTTCTTTGGAATTCAATGAAGATTGAGTGATTCCTTAATTTTAAAAACTAAAGTAAATTATTATCATTAAAAGAAAATTACAGAGTCTTGTGTATTTTTAACGATGTTAAATTACAAAGTCTATTCTTAAAATTTACCTAACAACTTCTCTGTTATTTAACAGAATCTCGGTTGTTTTAATTTCTGTAACTTTACATGAGACTTACAATAATGGATTACATGTAGATTCTCTGTAATTTCACAGCAAATTTTTAACAGTGTATCTTCAATAATTTAAGCCTTTTATGGTGAAAAGTTGGCTAATTAAGTTCTATTCTATGAAGCTAATCAAAAGTAAATAAAATCGAGTGCGATTGCAAAGTAATATTACTGCAACATAATGTGTTTCTAAAAAAAAATTATCCTTAAATCAGAGAACAATTACATACAAAACTGCATACAGATTTAGAATGGTTGTTAAGTTTTAAAAAAAATCACTTATCAATAATATTTAATTGTTATTTTAGATAAGCTTTATTTAACTTTACTTTTATGTAACATTTTACTGTAAGAAAAGAATGCTGACCATTGTTTCGTTTTTTCGTTAAATATGGAATGACTTTTCGAATAAAACTTATTACTATAAAACTCAGAAAACGAAACTTATTTAAAACGAAATCCTATTCTAAAAGAAACAATTTCCTGGTAACATCGAAAACAACACTATATACAGTTGTATTTATTGAGACAAAAACCTAACTAAAACGGAATTTACCCCGGCCACTTGAGATTATGTATCAGCAAGCTTAGCTGCATAAATATATTTACATTACAGACTGTAATCCTGCATAAAGCTTTTCGAAATTTTCTCTCATTAAATATATAGACAATTGAGAAAAAATATATAGATGTTTATGATTACTGCAAAGACATTTACAATATTTGAAATTCCTAAAAATATAGTTAACAAGAAGAAAACTAATATTAAAAAGGATATCGTATGCATAACATAAGAAATAATATCTAAATCCGCACAGTTAATTTTTTTTTTTTTTTTTTTTTTTTTTTTTGATAAATTGATGAAATTGTTAGATTGGGAATTGTTAAATCGAGTTTCTCAATGCGTTTCAATTTAACGCAATTAAAAGAAATGCAGTACTGTGAATTTTACTTTTATATTCAGAATTTATTTAAATTTGCATATGCTTTTACACTTTTCTTTGACTCGATTTAGGTTATATTCGAAAAACTTAATAAAATTACATGTTTCCATGTTTCCAATGCTAAAGTTATTTGAAATACAAAATTACATGGTCTGGTTACATTTATTTTTCGCATATTTTATTAATTCAAACTAAGATCAGTCAATAAAAAGTACTATATATCAAATACCACTTTAAAAAAAATAGATATTTAAAAGTCTTTATCTTACAGTTAAAAGTTTATCTTACAATAGCTTTTCAATACATAATGCATTCAACGAAAAATAAAGTGTTTTGCGCTTGCTTCGGTAGAAATCCTTATCAACAAAGCAAGTGGACAACATTCTTTCTCTTTTATTTATTAGCAAACAGAATGTATATATGGCACACGATGTATGCATGAAGCACAAATTTTATTTCAAATATATTTCACATATGGTTTCTCGAACCGTGATTATATATGCATTATATATGCATACACATATGAAGAATAGAATAAAAATGTCAAACGTTAGGGGTATTCATATTTTAGAATTAAATAATTTTATAGCATTTTAGTAATTTTAATAATGGCTTTGTAGAGCGAGAAAAAAATTTGATTGGGTCAAACATGATAACGCTAACAAAAGAAAAACGCCCTCTCTCCCTAGAGATATTTTATGATATCATATACTAGACCCCCCCCCCCCCCCTTCATCCTAAAATGATAACGTTATGTATGCATAGCCCCTATGGTGGTTAATTTTTTTTAATATGTAATCAAAGAACAACAGATAAATGACATTAATGATTTAATATTTCTATAGAAAGTCCTTAAAGGTTGTTTTATGTCAAACTTTTTAAAATTATAATAGTGTTTTCAAGATATCCATATCACTGAAATTATTATTTCTTGTAGACTTCGCATAAATTACTGTAAAGCATAATTTTCACATACTTTTATTATAGACAAAAGGTAAAGATTCTTCAAATATTTTATAACACTAAGTTTTAATTCATTAAAAATGGATATTGATAAACTTTCAATTAAAAAATGACAAAAAAGCACATTTTTTGAGCTCTGTACAGCTTTAATACGAAAAAAAAAATACTCACATTCTACCCCCTCCCCCCCCCCAAAAAAAGCGCCGAAAATAAACATGTAAACAGTTATAACTTATGATAAATCATCATTATTAAACTATAATATTACATTTTGCAATATCGCATTTTCTTTATCTTTAGAAAATTAACTATTGACTACTGAATAACTGACACTTACTTAAACAAACTTGAATAAATTTCTCAATATCACATTATTTCTCTTCAAACGTTTGGCTTTACTGAACGAATAATAGACACTTACTTAAACATGCTTATGTTTATTTACCTTTATTATCCTATAGATTTTCGGTATTGTTCACAGAGACAACAAGTATCATTGACATAGTTATGTCAATCATGAGTTAGAGTAAAACAGGATAGCATTCCAAATTCAAACGTGAACGGTAATAAATAATATTAAGTCCGGAAATAACATTGTTATCACAGCTAACTCTTTAATTGGTAAATAAATAAATAAAAACGATAAGCTTATTATATTAAAAAGAAAGAAAAAGATAATTAAGATACATTTAAACAAGAAAGAAAAATTACGTATCAGGCATACTCTATGAAAGACTTTAAAATGATATCAGACATTTTTACAAAAATTTTTATACAATGATTTGATCACTTATTTATTAACTATTTGGAAAAAATAGTTGTTGTTCTTGGTAGAAAATTGGGAAAACTGAAGTATATCTGAATCTTTTGATTGGTTCAATTCTGCAACTTATTTAATTTTATTCGTTTCCTAATTGATCCAAGTTTTATGTCCAAGCATAGAATACTTCTGTTTTTTATTTTATTAGTTTTCTGATTGGTCCAAGTTAACGTCCAAAAATGGAATACTTCTGTTGCCACGATAACAAAAACAGTAATAAAAACTTTAAAAAATAATAATTCAAAAACAAATTGTGATAGTGATTTCAAATAAATTTTATTAAAAAGTGAATTTTTTTTCTACGCAACGATGTAAAAATTTTAAATGTGCGATATCTAGAAGTTGAAAGATTTGCAGTTCCGAAAATTGTAAAACTGAAATTTCATTTAAAATTTGTTTGTGATGGGTCCAGGAATATTAATGTTTAATCCATGTCGTACATAATAGTACATTTTTAGTGAACTCAATAAGGTTACTGTGTGTGCTGCCGCCTCCCAGTCTAAAAATGTACTATTATGTACGACATGTTCTGAAGTCAGTCTGATTAACTTCAGTCTGATAAAAATACACATTTTAAACAATTAAAATTGTCTATCTTTAATCTACTGTTTTTTTATCATTGGTCTAGGACTATTAATGTTTAATGGATGACGTACGTAATATATGACTCGTTATAATCATCCTGAAAATGAGGTTTATTTTTATTATTAATTTAAATATAGAATTTATTTATAAGTCTTTAAAATTTGAGTCTTTGAAAATATTTTCCAAATAACCGTTGTAATTTTTTAAATTACCATTTTGTTATTTTTATTTTTATTTAATTATTTTTTTTTTCCGTTTTTGTAAAATATGAAAGGAAATACCTAAATAAACATTTTAGAAAACTACAAAAGATGAAAATCTATTTCCAGAAATTACAGCCCATCGTGTTCAAATTCGACTATCGGCCCAGTATCGTACTTAATTATAGTAAATGCTATAAAATGTAAAAGATTAAAAAAAATCTCTTTGAAAAAATATATAGTTAACTTACAAAAATCTAAACGTCCCAATTTTGAGAGACTATAGGCACAAAAGAGTAGGGATTTTCTCCGTTACTGTTTACGCATTAAATTCTATGTTTTACCATTTGTTTTGTTATAAAATGGTTATATATTTTTCGGATTATTATTTGACAATAAAAATTCCTTTATTATTATTTACTATAAGTAAGGAGGGTGATTAGACTCTGCTCATGAATAAGATCCCCTTCCTACCCACCCTTAGCTATTGAAATTAGTAAAAATTTATAACGTACAGTTATGTTTTATATACTAATTTAGTATTTGACATAATAAGGCTACTAACACACTTATTAATATATAAATACATATTTATGTGATATAAGTAATTGTTGATTAATAATTTGTAGATATTTTTTAATTATAAATTCAGAAATAAAAGTATTTGTCACATTTTCTATGTTATTGTCCATGCATTAAATTTAAGTTTTATGCTTTTATTTTGTTACAAAATGGCTATCATTCGAGTTATTGTTTGGCTATAAAAATGTCTTTGTTACTACTAAAGGGTGGGTTCGACTCAAGAAAACTCGACACAAGAACTTCCGCCCCCACACCCTTAGCCCTATAGTAAAAAATTATAATAATCAAGAATTACTAATAGAGTATATATACCAATTACACTCGCTTACAAGTCGATCTTTCAAATGCAAATTCTGCAAAACATTAAAAATTGCGTATAAATCGACCTCATGAATTTTTAATTTTTTGCGAAAAATCAAACCTAAGATTTTATACTTACTAATGCGAAAAAGTAAGTAAACAAAAACAATCATTGTATTTTTTAATTATAAATCACGATTACTTGTATATTCTATGTATTATTTTAATATTTATACACGTAAAAGCCAGATTTTTGCAGCACTCGAAGAACTTTTTTTTTTCTTTTTTAACACTTTCTAGCAAAGTTGAAAAATGTTTATGATTTCGGTTTGTCTGGTCGTCTGACCGTTTAGCCGTCTTTCCGCGCTCTAACTCCCTTAAATATACCCGAATTGACCTAAAATTTGTGGGAGTTATTGAAATTTACCCTAGCACGGAATCCTATCGCAAATGAAGTTTCCAGCATTTTCCAAAGAACAAAAATTAAAATTGGATGAAATTTGACGATTATTTCATTTATTAAAATCCAACGAATATTAATTATTTCAACTGTTAACATGTCAATAAACTGTAAAAGAATTTTTAATACCTTTGTAAAATAGAGTATTACTATAGATTTAAGTCAACATACAAACTTTCCAGTATTTTGTTTTTTTACTTTTATCACAAACTTCTATAGATAATTTCTTTTATCAGTGTTTATTTCTTTTATCTAAATTATTGGTTCGAACAAGTAGATCTTATTTTTTATGTTAAAAGAATTAAACATATCTTTGAAGTAAATGCCTCATCAATGGTATAGTATAGAGCTTTATGAGAACTTTTACTACTACTACATAAATTAAGTTATAATAGTGAATGTAAAGACATATATATCATCTCTAGATGTAGATAAAAATGAAAATAATTGTAAAGATATAATAATAGTAAGCGTAAAGCATGTTCTATTAATAAGATGTTAGACCCAAAGAAGGGTTAAAAATTTTGAGGTAACATACATTTTTTATTTGCTTCAATAAAGACACTAATGGCCATGTCAAAGTTTTGGCATCTCTCCTGGACATCTTGCTCTCACAAAAAAAGATTGACATGGTGCACGGTCGAATGGGAAAATGCGATGACAATCTAAAAGGCTCAAAAAAGTCGGACAAGGTAGAATTTAACTTATCATCCTGTCTACGAACTGAGTAAAAAGATGTGGCATTTTCCCTCATCTTCAATTGTCAAAAGACATCCTGCACACATAAAAGGATATTTTTATATAATCTTTTATTTACTACTACAATAATCATTACAAAAATATGATTGTCTTAAAATTGGATTTTTTTGTATTAACGAACTTTGCTGCATGCATGAAATACCATATAAAATCGCTTATTTATTTAAAAAGTGAAACAGTTATTTGTTTTATTTTGTTTTATTATCGAAAAGAAAAAGCTTAGTAAAGGTAATAAATAATTTCAAAGATTAAAAAAAAAAAAAAAAAAAAGAAAAGAAAAGAAAACTGAAGATATAGAAGAAAGTGTTCATACAATTCATTTTAAATTTTGATAACTAAAAAAAAAGGTAAAAGTTTCTTGTAATTTTGTTTTCCTTTTGTCTAAAAAGGTGTTTCAAATGTTAAAAGGCGATATTAAATTTCCCCAAAAATAAACAGAAATAAAAAATAACATTTAATTATTAAATATGAAAATTTATATTATTACTTAAATTATTAAATATGAAAGTATTAAATATTGAAATATAACATCTCATATTTCATGGAATAATTAGAATCTTAGTATTATAGTTTTATACTCTATGATAGATTCATATAAAAATGAATTCATTAATACATGTTAATATATACTTGTGAAAACACTCTTCACGAAGACATTCTGGCACCAGCAGCCGCTCATTTTCAGAACATTCTTTTATTTATTTATTTTTCTTTCTTGTGCAAACTAAACGCTCATTGGTTATTTTTACGATCTTTTTTATTAATGTTCTTTTTGTACCTTTCAGATTTCGATGCAGTCGATTTAAGAATAATGATCAAGAAACATGTAATAGCTGTGCGCGCGTGTGTAAATAATCAACTTTTCTTTTTTGTGTGTTTACGTTTTGTCTCTTATTTTTGATGTGGATTTTTTGTCTTTGAAGACGGCCAAGAATTTAGATTCGGACCACCGTGCATCCCTCAAGAACCCTCGAGAAAGGTAGGAAATTTTTATATTATTATTTTAAGAATATTTTTCTACTGAAATATCGAATTTGAAATTAACATGGCATCCCTGTCGCGGGATGTACGGTGGTAATATATTTTGAAATAATTAAGAATTTGAATTTTGAAATAAACTAATTAAGTAGAGAAAAAGAGAAAAAAATGGCTGAAAGTTTAGAAACACTTAAAAAAAGAACAATTTTTCGATCGGCTGTTACGAAAATTCTAAATAAAATCGAAACTTCCATAAAATCAGACGATGTGTCTATCGAAGAACTCCAAGAACATGTTGAAACATTGACCGACAAATTTAAGTCACTTAAGACAACAGATAATTCAATTGAATTATTAGTCAATCCCGATGATTTAGAGAAAGAATTAGAAGCCGCTGAAAAGTATAGCGAAAATGTAATATTATGGAAGTCACGCGCAAATCAGAAAATTAGAGAATTAAATGCCGGATTTTTAAATTTAAAATCAAAACAAGAAAGTAACAAAGAACAATTTTCAGACAGTACATTTAATGAAAAAGTGGATAATTGTGTAAAAGTTAAGCTACCGAAATTGCATATACCAATATTTGATGGAAATATAAATGAATGGCTTTCCTTTTGGAGCAGTTTTGAATCGGCCATTCATGATAATAAGTCGTTAAATAAAGTTGATAAATTTAATTATTTAAGATCGCAATTAAGATCGACCGCTTTAAACACAATAGAAGGTTTTCCTGTGTCCGAAAAAAATTACGATGCGGCTATAGAATTGCTGAAAAGTAGGTTTGCTAATAAACAATTATTAATACATAATCATATTAGTAATCTTTTAGCTATCAAGCCTTTGAGAACTTCGAATGATATATATGCTTTCCGACAATATTTTGATAAATTATCAGTAGAACTGAGAAGTTTGCAAAGCTTAGGGACAGATTTAAATAGCATTTCAAGTGTATTATGTACAACCATTTTGAAAACAATTCCGAAAGATTTGTTAATAGAACTTAACAAGTCCGATAATGAAAAGGGATTTTATGAAATTGAAGAGCTAATGAATTTCTTATCTACTTGTTTAAACGCAAGAGAAAAGGCTAATCTAGTAATAAACCCAATTCACGAAGAAAGGAAAATGTTTATTCCTCCTGAAAAGAAAAACTTTAATTAGTTTCGAAATAACAATAAACAAAAAAATTATCCCACAGCTAATGATTTAGTGTCAACGAACAAAAAAGAGAATTTAAACGTAATAAACTGCGTTTTTTGTGAATCATTTCAGCACTCATCGGTTGATTGCGATAGAACTAATGAGTTATCTATTGATGAAATTAAGAACATTCTAATGAAAAGGGGAGCATGTTTTAAGTGCTTAGAAATGAAAAAAACATTTATCGCGTTTTTGCAAAAAAAATATAAAATGCCGGATTTGTAACGGGAGTCATAACACATTGTTTTGTTATAGAAACGTAAAAAGAGAAAATTCTAAACAACAGACCGAAGTGTCGGATACTGCCCTTTTTGCGAATGAAAACTTGCCGAAAGAAATTTATTTACAAACTTTATATGTTTATGTAAGAAATAATGGTTGTGAATATATCAGGGGTGCCCAGAGAAGGGTTTGGTGACGCAAGATGCGTCATACAATTTAGTTTTGGGGGGGGGGAATTTGAGAAAAAGTACATTTTTTTTGGGGGGGGGGAGATTTTTAATTTTTTAATATTTCAAAATTTAATTCCAGAAATGTTCCTATGTTTTCTTTCTTTAAATTCTAGATAAGGGCAATAATAGCTCATTCTGCTATTCTCATTTCGCTATCTTTTGAAGGTGCAGTAGATTATAAATAGAATTTAATTTACAATTTGTATTATGTTTGGGAGGGATGTTAAAGTGTGAAGGTTTTTTTTTTTGGGGGGGGGGGGGATTTGCGTCATTAGGTTTGGAGGGATGGTCACCACTGGAATATATAGTACGCGCATTGTTAGATACGGCTTCATCTAAGTCGTATATTTCAAAGTTCGTACACTCTAAAAAAAAAATATGTAAATTTACACACAAAAATGTGTAAATCGATGATACAAAAACGACATGTCTATATGTGTAAATTTGTGTGTAAATTGCGCCAAATGTGTAAATTTCAGAATACACATTTTAATGTGTAATTTGATGATAAGTCCAAATGTGTAAAAGTTATCTGATAACACTTAAAATACACACGTTAATGTGTGAATTGCACTAAAATACACATATTTCTGAGTACTATTTTTACACATATATCTGTGTAATATTCTGTTTTTACATATGTTTTTGCGTAATAAGAAAATACACATAATGCTGTGTAATATGCAAATTACACATATGTTTGTGTTATATACAGAATACACAGATTTGTATGTAATATTCTGTTTTTACACATATGTATGCGCAACATGCAAAACACGCATTTTTGTATAATATTTAAAATGCACAGTTTTGTGTACATAGCTTTATGTTATGTGTTGACGTATAAATTGAAAAAAAAAAATGCTTTCATGATCGCGAAATAAAATTGAATTAAGAACAAACTCATATGCTTGACATGTCTTTTCTTTCTACCAGATTTGTAGACTTAAAGCAAGACCACAAATCATTATACGCTTAATTTACAAGAAACAGGGTCGTCTCAAATTATAATCTATTTCCTTTATGTCAGAGATGTTTTGTAATCCGAATTGTAATTTATGAACAGGGATGTATAATTTGAATACAGACAGCGTGGAGACTGTCTTCTAAATTAAGTTAAAAATTAAACTTTTTTCACTCTATCTTACAATTGTAACAGCTTGTGTTGTTTTTAATAAATTCATAATATTCTCTTTTAGAAATACATGTACATTTTCTTCTCCATATTCTGAAAATGGCATAATTTTAATTGTATTTATAACGGACGGAATACTATTTTCTTCTTTTCACTTGTTGCCATGTAAAATAAAACTATACATTTTATTTCTTTTTTAATAAATTATTACAATTTTTTTGTATGTGTTAAATGTATTTTTGTACTCTCTTTAAAAACTTTTGCTCACTTTAACTTCCAAAGTTATCATCACACATGTAAAGTACTACAGATAGTTACTATTTCTAACCGATAACGTTCAAGAAAATTTTGTGTGTAGTTAAAAAGTGTGTGTAAATTAAAAAGTGTATAGGTCTGGGTTTGAACCGGGTACTTTTGTGAGAGTTGCCGATGCTCTACCAGATGAGCTACTATCCTGTAATTTTACCAAATGAGTGAAAAAGCGTCCAGGGCAGGATTCGAATCACGGATCTTTAATTTAAGTTGTCAGTCTGGCATTGGTTAACTATACTTAGTATGTAACTCTAGTTCTTTGACTGATTTGCGTCTGCCAGATTTATCCAGGATAGTAGCTCATCTGGTAGAGCATCGGCAACTCTCACAAAAGTACCCGGTTCAAACCCACACCTATACACTTTTTAATTCTGCTGGAAAAATTCACAAGGCATTTGATTTATTTACCAATTATAATAACTGTGTTAAAAGTAATAAATGTATAGATATATATATATTTTAAATCAAACTACGTAAATTTTAAGAGCAATATTTGTAACAGTATTTTTTAAGAGTTAAAATTACTAAAGAAATATTTCTGCTTAAATGTGTAAAGTATTATTAGAGTAAAATTTATATAAAAATATAATCCACTGAATTATACATAATACTTTTTGTATTATTTAAATAATAAAGATTATTGATTGCCTGAATTTAAAGATTATTAATTTACTATTGACAAAAATGAAATTAATTTAGCAATTTAATGTGCATTTTGAACCTTAAGTCACTAGTTATCCTTTATTACACAACAGCTATAAAAAATATTAAAAGATAAAAAGTAAAACCGATATTAAATAATTATATTTTATCTACATTAATTGTATGATACTAATTACTATGAATGAAATATACGATTATAATGCAATGCATCTAAAAAAATTCAAACTATTTCGATTCTAAAATGTACAATAATTTTTCATACTATTAAAATAAAAAATGGAAACTAGCAAATCTTTCTGTTTCTGTAATTTGATATTTTGAAACTTTTGACTTTTTCTGTCTACTCGTGTATTGTACTATTTCTACGGATATCAAATTACACATTTAAATTTTTTTTTATTTATTTTTTTTCTTTTTGCTATCAATAGTTTTTGAATGTAATACACATAAAAAAAGTCTTCAATGTATTAAAAAATAATTTTTAATTATCTCCCTAATAAAAATCACAAAAAAAAAAAAAAAACACGAATAAAAACTTTTAAAAGGTGTCATTTGGATTAATTCATTTTACGTCAGAATTTACAAGCAGTAAAATAATACTAAAAAACTTTTTATTATTATTAAAAAATAAGTTTAATAACAGGTTGCAAAAATTACATAAATATTTATGAAATTACACATTTAAAACAATAAATTTGAACATTATACATTTAAACTAATAATATATCTTAATATACAATTTAAAAGAAAAAAAATTATCATTAATTGTATATATTACCCAGCACCGCATCTACTCTTGTTTCCATATAATGTGATATTTTTATGTTCTTTTTTAGCACTCTCCAAAAATGTTGAAAAGTGCTTCGGTTTGCCAGTCCGTCTGTCGATGCTCTAACTCCTATAATTTTCACGCAATTGATAAAGCTTATTTAAGGTCGCCAAAGCATGTTTCGTATTGCATATTAAGTATGTATGATTAATATTTCATTTACAGGGACACTCAAAAGAATACGATTACATTATAGTACATGTGGAAAATCGTTTTGAGAGTATTTTAATGACATTTTGCTATTTCAAATATATTGAAGCTGATATAACTCAGATCATGTTAAAACAGAGTATTCATAGCATTTTCACTAATTTACAGGGACAAACAAAAGGAATTAATTACAGTATTTTGCATTATTGTATAGATTACAGTTATCTTTGCTTAATAAATGCTAGAGAGTACGTTTTAAAATTCAGTATGCACTTTTAAATTTAATTAGTTTTTTGCATATTACTCTGTATATATATATATATATATATATATATTATACTTCATAATTAGGGCTGCACAAAAAGTATTCGCCTATCATTCTCCTTATTATTAAAAAATTGCTGAAGGAGAATTTTCTGAAATGGGTGATTCTCAAAATAGGGGACAATTTATGTCTTTCGGCATACAAAAAAAAAAATTGAGAGGTTTTCTGTCATGTTTTTATATTTAGATATGTTTGTTTTAATATTATTCATAATTTGCACTCAAGAATTACTCACTTTTTAGTTAAAAACACCTTAAAATAACAGAATAAAGGTTCAAAATGTCATTAGCATGGATGTCCACAGCAGCTGTGCTTAGTGTATACTAGCATTTTTCAAGAGTTAATATCATGTTTATAAATAAAACAAATGTTATTCTTTCTTTAAATTAATCAAGGAGAGGATTTATCCAATGAATTTATTTTTAAAAATAAAATTATAGTATATAAAAAAAGAATTAAAGTTTGTCCTCCATATTCTATTTTCAAAACAAGGTCATACTATAACAGCTAGTTATTAATCAAAATTTCATTTTCACATATGACAATAGTTTGAAAATATAAAGTTTCCCCATGGCAACAAATATCCATTTTATCCCAGCCTGAAAATAGAAGCATGTATTGTATTTTAAGAATAGAAGTTGAATATTAGGGGTGTACATCAATTGCATGTCATTAGAATGGATAATAATTTTCATGTTTATTTTATAGTTAAAATTTTTATTTTACTTATTTTAATAGAACTTTTGTGTTTTAAAAAGCCCCAGAAAGGACTACCGCATTGTGATTATATTATGGCTCATAATCTTATTTAAATTAAAATTTGTCATTAGCATGGACAAATATCAGTGTCATTAGCATGGTTTTTCTGTCCATGCTAAAGACTTCTATGTGCATAAATGTAACCAATGCTTATATTGTATCCTTTATAAAGTTTAATTTTACATATAAATTTACGTATTACATTTATTATCCCTAAAATATGCATTAAATCTGTCAGAAAATCGATAAGACAGCTTCTTACGTTGTTAGTGTCAGAATGTTGCTCATGTAAACAAAGTTTGCTCTTTGATAATGTTTTTATTCTCCTTGTATGTATATATGTAAAAATGGAAACAATTTGCTGAAAAGGAAGGCTAATAAATATAGAAAAAAATATTTAAACAGGAAGAAAATAAATTTCTTAATATATTTATTCCATGCATTTTTTTTTGTCATTAGCATGGCTCAAAAAATACTAATTATTTTTTTAAAGTTAATTTTTAAATATTTAGCTCTACTGACTACATGTAAAGTATACCTAATACTATATTAACAACACCTATTTTTTTCAGAAATTTTGCTAAACAGTAATTTTTTAAAGATTTAAATTTTGAAAAAGTCTCCTATTTTGAGAATCACCCAAATATATGTATCTCTTTAATGAACTAAATTTTGAAATGCATGCTATTATTAGATATAAATCTCTATATCATATAGAGGGCTGCTGAAAAATTCGGATAATTTTTCCATTGTGAATAGGAACAGCTAAAATTCTATTTTAAAATGCGTTATACATTTCCATATGGTGGACCTAGACATAATATTATATTTATTTTTCTTAAGTGCAGTTTTGTTGCATTATTCTGAATGTATTGGAAAGTGCTTTATAATCTATGTTTGACGCATGATTTTTTGCTTTCTTGTATCAAGGATGTATGTGGCTGGTTAGATGTGTATTGCCAGGTCCATTATAACTCTGATAATATCATAAATATTAAAAGGGAGAAAGCTCCGATTAAGGCTTCAAGTGCTCTTGGAGCTGAGAGCACTTAGAGCGCTATTCCAGAGTTTCCGGGTTTGATCCCTGGTTTGACATTTTTCATTATTTTGGTTCTACGCTTTATTAGTAATGTGGAAATCACATATTAAATATTCAATTATTTCAAGCGTAATTTCACTGCTGATAAATAATTAAAAAATTATTATAATTAAATATGTATTCACCGATTCTGGGCTTATCTGTGTCTCATGTTATGCCACAAGTTTGTGTGCTCATGTAGACGTTATTATTTTGTGCTGCAGTTGCAGCCTTACCAACAAAATGTGAGTGAGAATTGACAAGCTGGCTGTCTTCCTGGTAGCTTAAATGGTAGAGCACTTGGAGAGCTATTTCAAGGATTACGTGTTCGATCCCCGACTTGGATAATTTTCACTATGTTGGTTCTACGCTTTGTTAGCAATGTTATAGTCACATATTACATACCCAAGCTTTTGTTCAATTTGACATCCAAATTTATCACCAGGAGCTCTTAGAAGCTCTACAGATAACTACTAGTTCTAAATAATAACGTTCAAAAAGAATTATAATGTAATTTTACCAAATAGGTGAAAAAGCATCTAGGGCAGGACAGGAACTAGGGACCTTTGGAGTAAGCTGCCAATCTAGTATTATTTATTATATATCTGTAGTTCTTTGGCTGAATTGTGTCTTCCAGATTTATCCTGGATAGCTCAATTGGCAGAACATTGCAAGCTCTCACAAAGCTCTCCGATTCAAATTCAGGCCTATACGCTTTTGGACTATGTTGAAAAATGACAATTTGTGTGATTTATTTACCAATTATAATAATTGTGTTAAATTTGATAAAGAATTATTTTTTATCAATCTACGTGAAAATTAGGTGCAATATTTGTAATAGATTTTTTGAAGGTTTAAAATTATATAAGAAACATTGCTGCTTAAATGTTCAAAGCATTATCAAAATTAATTTTACATAAAAATCTAATCTCTTGTATTATACAGTATTTTTTGTATTCTTTAAACTATAAACAGGGTAATGAAATTAATTTAATTAAAATTTTTACTTTTGTTTATTTTGTTTGTAGTTTATGAATGTTTTCAATGAATTAAAAAAAAATTTTTAATTGCTTCAATCTAAATATCGTAAATGAAAAACCATGAATCAAAATCCGTTAATTTTCATTTGACATCAGTAGAAATAGAATTGAGAAATCTATAGCATGTAAAACTATGAAAACTGGTTAATTTTATAGCAAACATTATGATAAGCATGCTGAAACAGACAATTTTTAAATCAAAGAATTATTTCAAATGCTATTAGATGTTTAAATTTCAAATATTTATTCGGATGCTAGAAAGGCACCATTTTAAGAATATATACAAAAATAAATAAATAAAAGAATAAATAGCAAATAGTAATAATTTTTCATATTTAAAATAAGCAGAAAAGTATATGCTTCACATCAATATTATAAATTTACAAATTTAAAACTGGAAAGAATACCAACTTTCCCTTATAAAAGTATTTTCATGTCATTACTTAATGCAAAATTTAAAAATTAAATTTGCAAACAATTTTATTTTAAAAGAAAGTTTTTTATTCAGTAATTTAAATACCTTTAAATATTTGCTAATTATGATAAACTGTGGTTACAATATTTTTCCACATAATTTTAAAATTTCAGAAAATATGCGATTTTAACGATTGATATTCTACAGGTAAACAAATCTTATTTTTAAAAGAAGTAATTTAAATAATTGATTTTTATCATCTGATTTTAGTTGTCGAAAGACAGTTATTTATTTTAATAAAATAGTTATAATTCAAAGAAAAGAAACAGGGGAAATATTTCTTCATACCTATTTTTCAATGACTTCGTTTTTCCTTTTCTGATGTAATCCTTGATGTTTGTAGATCTAATAAATGTTCCGATAATAAGTACAATAACACTGGCATAAATATTTTTAACCATGCCCAGAGCAATTGTACATTTCTCGGATACATATTTCATCAAAAGTACGCATGGAATGACTCCAACGAATTTTTTGGTAAGATTTTTAAATCCAGACTGAGGCTATACGCGCATAAAATGGCTATTTTTGTTCTCTGCAAATGTTCTCCGCGTTCGCGTATTCCAAAGACTAAATAAATGGTGTTTTTTTTATTCTTTTATTTATATTTGATAATCGTCTGCAGTTTTCGAGTTCTTTATCTAGGCACATGGCAGATGTTTTCTTCTGTTCTTTATGTGGTGAATTATTTTTGTTTCTTTATGTGATGAAGACTTTTTAATTTAAAATTTCTTATATTAAGACATTTTTTATGCCTTTTTTCGATTTATTTCAAAAAAGTTTAAGCTTTTTGTCCATTGTAACGATAACTATACTGATATAGATCGCATACCAAATTAAACAATGTTCAAATTTAGAATAGTTAAAAATGATTTTAATAGACAATAATGCAAAATATTTCTAAATTAGAAAAGTACGCTTTGTATCTTCCATCGCAAATGCAAAATTTGTTCCTAAAAATAAGCTAGGAATCATACCAAGAGGCAATATTTGAGAAATCATAGATTTTGCTGGCTGCAAATTTTTTTAATTCTAATATTTTAGTAATTTATGCGCTTAGTTCAATTACATGTCTATTAAATTTTTGTTTTATATAGGTACGTGTTTTTACTGAAGTTTTTTTTTTATTATTATTTCATTGTGGAATATTAGCCAACAAACACTAAATTATGTTTGTTGCTTGAAGTGAATAAAAAAATGTTTCGTTTCGTGTTCGGTTTATTTCGTTTCAGTTTTTTTTTTTTTCAGATTTATATACTTATAAAAAGGATCGACCGAAACAGGTCTGTAAGACCGAAAATGAAACCGAAATCGAATTTCGGTAATCTTTCAATTTTCGGACGAAAACGAAAATGTTCATTTTTTAAGTTATTAATACATACATAAATACACATAATTATTAATTAATTATGTGTATATTAGACGCACATTTTTAACAAACATACATAAACATGTAGAAATGTGCACAAGTTCAAGCAAAAGCAAAATATAAATAATAATATAACTTTTATATTTGCTTTTGCTATTGACAATCAATACTCATATATATTTATTAATAATTAATTAATAATGCAATTAATAATCAAGAACAAATCAATAGTGAATATTTAATTTTTGAATATACACATTTTTTCAGTTATTTAATATTTCTCATTAAAAGTAGTTAAAATAATTTGCTTAAAAGTTTTTTTAGAAAACTAACTATAAGTAAGTTGTTATTTAAAAAAAATAACCATTTGATAATTTATTATTAGTTTAATGGAGATTTAAATATAGATAAGTCGTATGCTTAAATAAATAAGTGCTACTTCCTCCCGAAAAAACTTTGCCACTCCCTCGCCTCTTTACGAATGCTTTGAAATAGCGTCCTTGTTTGAAAAATCTATCTTTTGTGCCCAAGTTGGCGGAATCTCTGTGTCTTTAACCTAAAAGTCTGCAAGGGCCGGAATTTTCAGGCCCTGGATCCAGCTCAGTACGGTGTAAAAATGATATAAGTTCGACTCGAACCCGGCCCGGCCCATTCAGATTTTCACAGTTAATGGCCCAACTCAATTTCTACAAAAAATTCAGATTTTTCTTAACATACAATTAAGATTCTTTTAAAGAATACTGCATACATATCTATGGGATAAATTTAACGTATATTTTAAAATTACGATGGAAAATACACAATACAACAATAACGATTACTTAGATTTCTTGGACGTTTCAACATTCAAATAAAAATTCATAAAAAAATTAATATTGCTTTGAATAAAAGAAAAAAATGAATGCTAAAAACATAATTTTTAAAACTCTTTTATAAAAAGAAGATTTGTGAAAATATTTATTTTTCTTTTACTAAGGCTATTTTTAAACCCCAAAGAGCTACTTTCTGACACATTTATGAACTCATATTTTTTTTGGAACCCATAAGACAGGTGTTTTCATAAATAAATAATGTAATCGAATGGCGTTATCCATTTTTTGATAAAGGCAATGTAGCTTTGAAAAAATCGTGCAAAAGATAACGTTTGAATTGAATTTCCGAAAGCAACATCACGAAAAGGAGAAAAACCTGAAGCCACGATAAGAAACTCTTATTTGTCGAAAAATAATTTATCTATCAAAAATAGAAAACGCTATCGATTCCAAATTCCTTTAATAGTCAAGCTTGTCAATTTTAAGTCTTTACTGTTAAATAATATTAGTCAGAATATGTGTCAAAGTTTCACGTTGAGCAGGGAATTAATAAAGAATACTGCCCAGCTAAACTGATGGCATTGAGCTCACAGGCTACAAATACTAATTGTACATTAAAGCCTTATATTTTCAAGGGTTAATTCCGTTCGAAAAAAAAAGTTAAGAAGGGGAAACAGCTCTCCCCTTTCCTCTTTTTTTATACTTAATCATTGAACCTCCTATACTATCAAAGATATGCTTTATTATATAAAAAATCTATATCCAAAATTCAGAGCAAATTAGATAATTCTTAATAAAAACCCATTTAGCATTTATATAATTTAAAAGGAGTTATCCCCCTCTTTATAGTTAACCATTAAACTTCCAAAACTATTCAGAGATTTGAACGAAATCTGAAAATTCTGCTTGAAAAACCCATTTATATAAATTAAGGGGGGGGCATTAGTACCCCTCTTCCCCCTATTTATACTTATTCAATGAACACCTAATAACAGTCACGGAATCGCCTCATCAGAATGATCCTAATCTAAATTTTGAACGAAAACTTAATTCTGCATGAAAATCCCATTTATATCAACTAACGGGGGGGGGGGAATTAGAACTCTTGTTCCCCCGATTTATACTTATTCAATGAACACCTAATAACAGTCACGGAATCGCCTCATCAGAATGATCCTAATCTAAATTTTGAACGAAAACTTAATTCTGCATGAAAATCCTATTTATATCAACTAACGGGGGGGGGGGGCATTAGAACCCTTGTTCCCCCGATTTATACTTATTCAATGAACACCTAATAACAGTCACGGAATCGCCTCATCAGAATGATCCTAATCTAAATTTTGAACGAAAAATTAATTCTGCATGAAAATCCCATTTATATCAACTAACGGGGGAGGGGCATTAGAACCCCTGTTCCCCCTATTTATACTTATCCAATGAACACCTAATAACAGTCACGGAATCGCCTCCTCAGAATGATCCTAATCTAAATTTTGAACGAAAACTTAATTCTGCATGAAAATCCCATTTATATCAACTAACGGGGGGGGGGGGCATTAGAACCCCTGTTCCCCCTATTTATACTTATTCAATGAACACCTAATAACAGTCACGGAATCGCCTCATCAGAATGATCCTAATCTAAATTTTGAACGAAAACTTAATTCTGCATGAAAATCCCATTTATATCAACTAACGGGGGGGGGGGCATTAGAACCCCTGTCCCCCCTATTTATACTTATTCAATGAACACCTAATAACAGTCACGGAATCGCCTCATCAGAATGATCCTAATCTAAATTTTGAACGAAAACTTAATTCTGCATGAAAATCCCATTTATATCAACTAACGGGGGGGGGGGGGATTAGAACTCTTGTTCCCCCGATTTATACTTATTCAATGAACACCTAATAACAGTCACGGAATCGCCTCATCAGAATGATCCTAATCTAAATTTTGAACGAAAACTTAATTCTGCATGAAAATCCGATTTATATCAACTAACGGGGGGCATGAGCCCCCCGTTCCCCCTCTTATACATATCGAATGAATCGTAATGAAATGAACCGTATCGAATGAATCGTAAAATAAAATGTAATTAATTCATCAACAACATAGAATGTTAGAACTTTTAGAAATAGCAATCGAAACATCTGCAGTTTTAAACTAAAAATTTTCTATTACTATTAAGCGTGCAGCTTTTAAGGAGCAGGTGAAGAGCGCCGTATGTAGGAGGATGTTTAATTTCACGTCATGAATCAGCTGTGGTCGATAATTATAAACAATAAACTTTATTCATAAAATTAAATAAAGAGTTTCTCATCTGAGCGGAAACAGCTCAATCAACAAGTCATGTCAAAAATATCCAACGGAAGAAAGATTTCTAGAATTCAGATAGTTTCGGCCGAGTTTCGGTCCAGCCGAATTTCTAACAGCACTTCCGCCGATAACGAGTTTTCGGAGAAACTCAAATTTTAGGCCAAAAACGAAACCGAAACCGAATTTTCGGTGAAATTCAGATTTTGGGCCGAAAACGAAATCGAATTTTCGGCAAAATACGAATATTGGACCGAAAACGAAAACGAAACCGAATTTTCGGCAGAACTCAGATTTTGGGCCGAAAACGAAAACAAAACGGATTTTTCGAATATTCTCTGCTTGTAATTATGTCTAACCTGCCATTTGTGTAATTTCAGGCATTTTTCAACATTTACACATTTGTTTGAGTTTATAAAGCGATAACATATTGCACATTTGATTTCTCAAGCTAGGTGCACATAAAAACAGGTAATTTTTTTCCTCAAAATGTGTAAATTTTAAGTCAAGTATGCATTTAAAAAATATTACACACTTATCTGTGTACATATAATTATGTTTAAATTAGAATAAATCACAAATTCGTGTAAATAATGGCATTTTTCAACATTTACACACTTGTCTGAGTTTTTCAAGTGATAATAAATTACACACTTACTTTCATAAGATAAATACACATAAAAATAGGTAAATTTCCGAGAAAAAATGTGTAAATTTTACGACAGGTGTGTAAATTTACAAATTTACACATATCCATGGGTAAAATTGGCCAATTTACACATTTATTTTTTAGAGTGTATAGCCAATAAGATGGAATTAAAAAGTTTAAGAAAGGTCAGAATTACTCACGGGTTGTTTGGAGGTACCGAAGCAACGGTAGATCATAACTGTTATTCTGTTAATTTAAGGGGTTTAAGGGGAGGTAAAAAGATAAAAATTGAGGTAATGGAACAAGAAAAAATTTGTGCTAATGTACCCAAAATTAGAGACATTCGTTGTATTGCGGAATTAAAAGGAAAAAATATATTTTTGAGCGATATCTGCCCTGAAGGTAAAAATTGTTTATATGAAAGAAATTTAAATGAAATACATGTACTTTTGGGAGCAGATGTTGTGGGAGAACTGTTTACAGGTAAAATAGAAAATTTATCTTGTGGTTTGGTTGCGATGCAAACAAAACTGGGTTGGACTACTATGGGCAAAATTGGCGGAAATGAAAGGGATAGTTCTCTTTTGGTCCTTTCATTATATGTAAACGATGCCAAAATTACAGATTTGTGGAATTTAGATTCTTTAGGCATAGTAGATCCGGCGGAAAAACAAACTAAGGAAGAAGTCCAGAAATTAGTTTTGGAGCATTTTAAAGAAACCGTAAGACGCGATACTGATGGTAGGTACAAAGTTTGTCTTCCCTGGTTAAGTGAGCATCCTCCCATTCCAAGTAATAAAGATTTAGCGATAAATTGCCTGCAAAATAATATTAAGAATCTCCAAAATTGCGGTTTGTTGAAAGATTACGAAGCAGTTTTAAATGAGTGGGAAACGGAAGGGATTATTGAAAGAGTGAAAGAAGAGGAAAAACTTAACACACTCTAAAAAAAAAAAATGTGTAAAATTACACACAAAAATGTGTAAATCGATGATATAAAAACGACATGTCTATGTGTGTAAATTTGTGTGTAAATTGCGCCAAATGTGTAAATTTCAGAATACACATTTTAATGTGTAATTTGATGATAAGTCCAAATGTGTAAAAGTTATCTGATAACTCTTGAAATACACACTTTAATGTGTGAATTGCACTGAAATACACATATTTCTGAGCACTATTTTTACACATACATAAGTGTAATACTCTTTTTTTACATATATTTTTGTGCAATAGGAAAATACCTACAATGTTGTGTAATATGCAAAATACACATGTTTTTGTGTTATGTACGGAATGCACAGATTTTTGTGTAATATTCTGTTTCTACACATATGTCTATGTAACATGGAAAACACATTTTTGTGTAATATTTAAAATACATAGGTTTTTGTGTACAAAGATTTACCTTATTCTTTGATGTGTAAACTGCGAAAAAGTTTTTAAAATAGCAAAACAAAATTACATGAAGAACAAATTCGTATGCTTGACTTGTTTCTAAGTACGCGATCGTAATTATGTAAATACGTAATAACTATATTTGTCATTCAATCCGTCCGTCTGTCTATCTGTCCGTTCGCATATAACAACGCAAAAACTACTTATCCGAATTGTTTGAAATTTAAAATACATAACTCTTGCATAATTTTATCAAGTCATTTCAATTTTTATGAAAATGAGATGCATAATTCAATTATAGAGACAGTCAAAAGCGTTCCCTTGCATAACGGCCCATGTATAAAAATAGTTTCAAGTGCCTTTTAATGATGTTACACGTTTTCGAACATAATAAAATTGACTTGCATCTATGAAGTATATACTACAATATAAATTCTGTATAATCTGTAGTACAGAGAATAGTTTTTATTAATTTACAGGGCCATACTAAAATATTACATTACATTATGGTAAAGAAGGAAACATTGTTTGGGACGCGTTTTAATTTTATAAAAATCAATCTGAAAAAAGTTATAATTGCTTCTGTGTCTGTAATTGGATTTGGTGTAAACATTTGAATTTTTCGGACTAGGTTAAAAAAACTATTTCTTCTGATATCAAATGACATTTTTTTTAGAGTTTTTATTTATTTTTCTTGTAGTTTTTAAATGCAATACGCTCATAAAAAGTCTTCAATTTAAAAATCACAAACGAAAAACCATGAATTGAAATCTATGAAAAGCTGTCTTTTGTCATCGGTAGAAAATGAAATAAGAAATGTATAGCATGTAAAATAATGAAAACTCGAAGTTTTATAGCAAAATATATTATAAACACGCTGAAATAGATAGTATTTAAACCGAATAATTATTTTAAATGCTATATAATGTTAAAACTGCAAATATTTACTCTTATGTTACAATATGTGATTTTAAACATGAAGAAATGATTTAAAACACAAAAATAATAAATTATTTTTTCCAAATTTGTAATAAGCAGAAAATAACACACTTCTCATCCATATTATAATTTTCAAGTGTTAAATTGTAAAATAAATGAACTTACCTTTGAAAAAAATCTGTTCTGGGCTATCAAAATTCAAAATTCATTTTAGCAATAATGATCTAAAACTGCTCAAGTGATCAAACTCAGTATCGTCGTATGTTGAGAATTCTAAGAACATATGTGGCAAAAATGCTATGATGGATGATAGCAGTAATAAATAAGACCCCCGATTAAGGGTGTATTTCAATACAAATTGCCTTTTTCCTGATTTATTTTTAAATTCGTTTTTTCTCTCAAGCGCATCAAACTGGCAAATTCTCTTATTTAGAAAGTATATTAGGTCCCATGCTTTTCAATTTTTTGATAAATGCAGAAAATATTGCAAAAAAAATGCTGTTAAAATCAACGTTTTAAACCGAATTTTCCGAAGCGGGAGATCTGGGAACAAAAAAAGGGTCATACTGGGGAAATAATAGTTTATAAATCTAATTCTAATGAATTTAACAAAAAATAAAATCACACGACATCTTATAGATCTCTTTAAAAGTCACATCAGGAAGTTTCGTGTTTTTACTTCTAAAAGTGAGTCTGAAATTGTATCAGAAAATTTCGAACTGTTGAAGGTGAAAAAAATGTTTTCGAATGCACCCTTAATGCTCGCTGGTCATTTTGACTTTAGTGTACATCGCAGTTATGTAACACGTAGATACAAAGGTGTAATTCACTTTACATTATGATCTGACTGAAGCAAAATTCAAACTTTAAAAAATTTAGGTATTAAAAAATAATTTTAATCATTCATTGCGAAAATTACATTTTTATTTATAAAATTGTACATTTAAAAATAATAACTCTTGCTATCTATGATTATCATTTTTGAAAACAAAGCTCATTTTTCAGGTCTTATATGAAAGTTTTTGCACAATTTTCCAAGAATCTATGTTGCCAAGGCCAATATCACTCTGATATCGTCATAAAATAATACAAGCGGATTTATAAGAATTTACTATAGTGGCTTTAAATGAAATGTGATAAATTTTTTTCCATATAATTGTCCGTTAGAAATCCATATAACCGTACTTATTTTTACCAGACACAGCTAAAAACAAAGTAGGAATACACAGTTAATAACTTTTTTTTATGTGAATGAAGTATAAAATTGCAGACCATACATAAAATAAAATCACACTTTGGTATATTATCATTAATATTTTATTTACAAGAATGGAGGATAGTTATAAATAACAAAACTTATTTTAACACTCCGCCTACCAGACAGTTCCCCCGTCGGATCGGCCAACAAAAATTAGTTTAAAATTCCGTAAAAATAGGGTGTAAAAAAATAATGATTTAAAAAGCAATAATAATAAAGATCGAATTTTTGTATTTAAATCATATTTCTTTTTATTTGAATCGGATTTTTTTTTCTCTAGCATTGAAATATTGAATAGATGTAGGTTTAGCCTAGGTTTCTAAGATTAATAGATTCTAGGTTTCTAAAAAATTAGACCTTTATTTACTAACATAATCTATGTTTTTGCACTTTAATCAATAAAATTTAATTATTATTTAGTAACTACAAAAATTATAAAAACTGTAAATTAGTAATTTCATTAATTAATATAATACTATAAAGTTATATACATTAATATTTTGCAATAATTATGTAAAACTATATAAAAAAATAATGATTTTACATTTATTAAAATTATCAGTTGCTGCATTTAATTTTAAATTGATTACAATCTTTAATTAGGTATATAATGCATATTGTAATGCTTAAATTAGTAAACGATAATTCAGTATTTAATATTTATTCTAAAAAGAAAAAGGGCAGAATGCTTGTTCTAAAAAAAGGCACTATTACATAAGAAAATATATTACTAATGTGCTTAGTAGCAATAAAAATAAGTACATAATTTTTTAGTATGATAAATATAAAAATCATTAATTTTCAATATTTCTACAAATCACGAATTGAAAAATACAATTAAATAACATGTTTTAATAATATCCTGCTTTTTTCCAAGAAATAAAGTTCTATCATTTTTGTTAAGTCTTGGGTGCACATATTTAGAAGTACTGCGGTATGGAGGGATTTATTTCAAAAAAGATCTGGCTATATTTCACTATTTTTTAAAAGGTAGGGTGCATTTTGTTAATTTCAAAAGGGGCAAAGTGTTGCAGCCTTAACAAATAGCCAAAATGAAACAGTAATCAACAGAATTAATAAAAACAGCAAATAAGTAATTTCAATATGGCATAACCAACATAACTAACAAATATTATTGGTAGCTCGTTTTGCATTTGTACTAACAAAAATTACTGTTAATAGCATAAATCATACCTTACACACTGTATGTGCATACTAATATATATATATATATATATATAGCCGAAATTTAGCATACTTTAAATGTTTATTTCATATAAAAGAATAAACAATTTAATTACTTAAAGGAAATTATGACATCACAAATTATATTAGATTTAGATTTAAATATAATATTTAAATGCAGGCCCTGATTATCGAATAGGCATGAGAAGCAGGTGCTTCCCTTAGAAAATTTTGAAGGGGCCCGAAATTGAGAAAACAGGGGCCCCAAATTTTATATTGAATTAATTCCATTTCATAATGCTGATTTCTTTTCAAATTATCTATCTTACAATAAGAAGTGCTTCTTACAAATAGCTTTCATAACAAATTAATTTTTCATGTAATAGATGAAATTCAACCAATAGCAATTCTTCAGTTTGTCCATTATTTTAGATATACAGTAGACTCTCTCAAATTAGCAGCCCTAAAAACCGCAGATAATTTACAGATGCAAACAATCAAAATTTCAGTTTAGGTATAGGGACAAAGTTTGACTTTTTTAGCTTTGTATCAAATCCATATATAATTTAATTTATAATTTTCATTAATATTACCAAATTCATACTTTCTCATGAAGGAAGAATACATTAATTTCTGAAAAATTCAAGATATTGCTGATATCACTGATAATCACAATTTTCTTACCAAATATATTTATGTATTAATCAAGAATTTTTGGTTATTAATTCTGGCTAAACCTGAAATAAAACTTCCTTATTTCATGATTTTTATGTGAATTAGTAATGAATTTTTATGAAGCAAGTTTCATTAAAATAATTTAGAAAAAAATGTATTTAATCTTTATAATGAATATATCATCATAATTATTAACTTAACCTTTGCTTTTAATATTTTAATCATCTTAAAAATGAACTAATTTTTTATTATTTTAGTTTATTACCTATTTAAATATTTTATTATATTGTAAGCATTCATTATAGTTTTGATTGCATTATTAATTACATTCAAATTATTGTTAAAAAAATGTAAACAAAGCAATAACCAGAAATCTGCAAAATTCTAAAATCTGCAAAACCTCTTGTCCCAAGCTGTGTGGATTTGAGGGAGTCTACTGTATATACTGAATTTAGCTTGTATGAGCAACATAAACTATTAATAATTTATTGCCAAAATTGAGAAAAGTATTTCAAAGTGTTGATATTTTATGTTGTGCATACATTATGAATTCAATCTTTTTATCCAACTTACATTTTTATATTCATACCATGCAAAATACTTTTGGCATATTTTTTTCGATTGTATCCCATTTTTGTGTAAGGGAAACAAACAAATAATAAAAAAAAGAATGAAATAAATGAATTTAATTGAGCCACTCTTTAGTATGATATTCTCAAGCATTGGTAAGTTTTTGTGTATGTTGAATTTAGAAAAATTTTCTTGAATAAAGGGGGCCCTAAAATGACATTGTGCTTCCCATAGCTTCAGAGGTTAATCGGGCCCTGTTTAAATGAAATATCTTTTATGCCTTAACAAAGTTATTGTATTTAATGTTTCACAGGACTCAGAAATTAAGATTAGAAACAATTATTTAAAGATTTTTTATCAGATTTTGGTGTACTGTATACAGTATTCCAAATTACATTAATTTTAATACACTTTCCAAATTACATTAATCTTAGATTTTAATACGTTTGTGTCATTTAGAACAATTAGATTTAAATCAATTTTGATTTAAATAATTGATCTTTATTTCAAATTGTTGATTAAAATAATGATTTAATCGCTAGCTTAAATCCACTTTTTAAAATAGTTAACACCCTAAGTAAAATCCAAATGAATGCGATAAAATTTAGAAATTGGTTTGTAAACTTGTTTTATTAGATCTAAATTCGTAAAAATCTCGAAACATTTAAAAAATATATCGAATAAAAGCTAATGAATTTTAACTGTGGTTGTATGCATTATTGTAATTTTTGTGCACTGTTTATCTTTTATTTCTTTTTTCGTGGGTTAATCATATATTTTCTGATAGTGTGTATCGTATAGATATTTTGAAATTCCTTTCATTAAAATCATTCACAAAATAAAATAATAAAAGCTTCTAGAATTTAAAAAAAAATAAATAGACAATATAATTATGACATTTCAGCCTCGTTCCTTCAAACATATGAATTATTCATAGAATTTTATTTATTTCAACAAAATCATTGTAATTTAAAGAAAAGCAAACAGAAAAAATATTTTTCATACCTATTTTCCATCGACATATTTCTTCATTTTTTGATGGTAATCCATAGAATCATTTGTAGAAAACAAATAGTCCAATATTAATTACAAAAGCAGTGGCATGAATCTATTTTACACATACCAACAGCATTTGTAAACTTTCTTGGACGTATTTTGTATGAAACACAGAATTTTGCGATACTCTTGTAATATTTTTTGCTTAAATTTTTAAACTTAGACGGACTATACGTACATAAACGGCTATTTTTACAAACAAAATGTTCTCGTTCTCTGTGTATTCCAAAGATCAACAAATAAACTGTACTGTCTTTAATTAAAAAATCGTCTGCGAGTTTTCCCTATTGCACATGGCATATGCGCATGCAAAAATTATAAAGCAAAAAATGCTTACATTACTAAACTTTGAAGTTTATCACCTGTTCGTTCAAAACAGCAGGCTTAATATTTTTTTTTCCTTTTTGAAACCACAGAAGTATAAGTGTCGCAGAAGTGTGTTTTGTTAACGACAGCTGATCGTTGACAAAAAATCACCGTAAAAGATAAACTGACATATATACCTGAACCTGAAACATTTTTACACTCTTCTATTTTTGCAAGAACAAAATACTAGATTCGTGAAAATTTTCGAATTCTTGTTTTTAATGGATTTTACACATTTTATAAGGTTAAAAATGTTTTTATAAAATGTTTGTTTGTATGTCTGTGACTCTGTCTGTCTCTATGTGATATAAATTTTGTTGGCACTCTATCTCAAGAACTAATACATGGAATACGTTTTCATTTTATTTGAACCTTATACATACACATGCATATATATATATTTGTGTGTTAGAAATGTGATTCTATATGTCAATAATTAATTTATAACAAGCTGGAAATTGCATTTTAAACGTAGCAAATGAGATGCGTTCGTGCTATGACAAAGTTCTAAAAATATTCAGTTTTTGGTGTAATGGATACAGTATTTCGGATACAGTATAGTGGCCGAAATCTTCGGTGTGTCCCTGTAAATACTATCTGCTTTCTGTCAGCGGTGTAGTCGTAAAAAAAGCAAAGGGTGTATGCATAAAACAGAGGGTATACCCTAGAGCAGCGGTTCCCAAACTTTTGGGCTCGCGGAGCCCTTTTTGGGAAAATTTTTAAGGCGGAGCCCCTGAACCGAACTATATTCTGTGGTTTACATATTAATGTTTCTTTATATATATATATATGGAGTAAGTCTATGTTGAATAAAAATCCGAGCCAATAATTTATAACATTGGACCAAAGTTCTGAGTTCGGTTTTTTGCTGATACAGAAATTCTGAATTCAGTATGAATTTCCAGTTTGAACTCGGAATTAAAGATCAAAAGGGTAACCATGTTTGGATTATACATAGCATTGGGGTTTACGTAAAACTATTATTATTTATGGCGAAAACTACACAGACGCAGAAAAAAAGGTAAGTTGTACCGTATTCGTAAGCAGAAGATACTTCTATGTAATTTCCATAGTCTACTCGCAAAAAAATGCCTTGTTTCAATCAATGGTCTTTTTCGGTAGTCCCCCTACCCTTAATAGAATCAAGTGTTTATGGAATATTTTTTTCGTTCATCCTTCAGTTTCTAATACTTCTAAATATGCAAAGAAAATGAATCGACTCTCACCTTCTTTGTTTTGGGGAAATTTAAAAAAATACATTTTGAATTAAGTCATCGTTTTAGTGTTTAAGTGAGTGGGGCAAAATCTATAAGCTGTATTGTTTGGTGCAGCATTGTTCACTTTTTTGGACATTTTATTTAAAAGTATTTGGCTATTAATTACAGTTTAAAAAAAAAAAAACTTTCTTTCGTCATTGTTTTTTCCTCAAAACAGACATGCTGTTAAAAACTACACATGTTAACCCCTTGAGGGGCAAACATTAATGCCTCTGTAATATTGAATTCTCACCAGAAAAAATCGTAAAGTTTTGTTTTAAAATAAGAAAAGGCACAAATTTTTATCAATTTGCCTCCAAAGCTAAAAAATTGAAATTTCGTTAAAAGTTTCTGGTGAGAATCTCGTTTAAATTAGGTTTGATAAAATATATCCCATCATCCTTGAAGGGGTTAAACGAATTGCAACTAGTAAAAAAACTTTTCTAATAAAATGGGATATATGGGTGGGATTAAATTTATATCATGGCGGATACTCATTGAGAAAACCTATTTTAATAAGAGTTAGGTATTTAATAAGAATTTAGAATAAACGTATAAATAGGCGGAGCTCCAAAGAACTAAATTGTTCTCCCTTTTGTTCGGCAAGCAGAATTAACAGCACCGGCGGGCCTTTTCTGTTTCGATTCACATTGTGCATTCAATTCAGAATACTGTTTCTTGTAGCTTATTTTAAATCAAAAATGTTAAAACACATTTAGAGCAAAAGTATTAAATAAAGCAATCCATACCAAAAATATTATACAGAAAGAAGATACATTTATAATGCCCATGAATTAGCTTTGAAGTGTATCATTGTATTTTTCAACCCAGTTATAGATACACTTATTTTTGACACACACACTCACAAATATTTACATGCTTTTGAAAATCTTTTAATTTCGATATGCTAATTTCTTTCATGTTTTGTTTATTTTCCTGGAACTCCGCGGAGCCCCTGGAAAGTTCAGGCGGAGCCCCAAGGGCTCCGCGGAGCACACTTTGGGAACCTCTGCCCTAGAGTGTATACACTGTAGCTCTTTTGAGAAACAGAGGGTATACCGAGTTCCTTAAAAAAATCCAAAGGGTATACGGCGTGTACCCGCGTATACCCTCCACTACATCCCTGCTTTGTATTATACAGGAAGTAACTTATAATAAACCTCAACAACGTACATAAAATGTGAAATAGTTTAATCGTATTATAACGCGCCCCGAACGGTATCTCCCCTATAATATTATGTAATGGAATACTTGTGTGTGGCCCTGGAAATTAATAATGAATATTCTTTGCACCACCGATTGTGCAGAACGTATATTTTATCATACACTTCTTAGATACATATAGATTGTATTATATTCGAAAGCGTGTAGCATCATTAACAAATTGGAAATTGCGCGTCAAACGTGGCAAATGAGCTGCGTTCGTACTGCAATTAATTTTATAAATATTCTGAGCTTAATACATTAGCTGTTAAATTATTATGCTAAAATGCATGAATATAAAATTTGATACTATTATATATCTCCAATTCAGTAACACGAAAATAATAGGACCTCTTCTTAAATAGGACGCAATCAAGATCGCAAACCTAGAATCATTACTTATCATGGGATACCGTGAAAATGCGTAACTGATTCGAAAACCACTGCTATTTTCATTTTTACTCTGTAACTCTTACAGATTCTTTTGTGTTACCCTGTATATGATTTACAGCATTTATATACACAAAGTAATATGCAAAAATATGGTTACACTTAAAAACTCATATCACAACTAAAAGTGCACTTCTAGCAAAAATCTGTAACGTAGAGTAGTTCTGGTGCAGTATAGTATCCGAAATCTTTTGTGAGTGCCTGTAAATACTGTTAGCGCTTTCTATTATTAAAGAAGTAACTTGCAATAAAACTGAGCAACGTATATCAACTTAATTATATACGAAATAATTTAACATGATTGAAATACGCAGAAAGCAATGTTTTCCCATATATCATTATGCGACGGAATTCTTTTGTGTAGCTCTGTAAATGAATAATAAACGTTTTTTCACCATATATTGCACCGAATGTATATTTTAATACGCTTCGATAAATGTATATAATTTTTTTCCTGTTTGGAATGCTGTAACACCATTAAAATGAACTTGAAACATTTTTTTTCTCATTGACGGTAATATAACGTAATACTTTTGATTATCCCTGTAATCAAACTATACATCCGATTATCATAAAATTTGAAAAACTCGACAAAATTATGGAACAATTTTATATTTTAAATTTCAAACGATTCGGTTGGATAGTTTTTGCTCTATTATATGCGAACAGACGGACAGACAGACGAATGAATGGACTGAACAACGACAATCGGTCTTACATACATACATAATTACGAACGGACCTATTTTTGTATCATTTTGTATGTATTAATCACTTAAAAATTTTTTTATCGTTTTCGTTTTCGGCCGAAAATAGGATGAGTACCAAAATTCGGTTTCAGTTTCTGTTTTGATCTTAAAAATCGTTGATTCAGTTGATCCTTAATTATGATTAACACTTTCATTCATGTAAATGCAAGTACTTTTCTACATTTACACATCTGTATGAGTTAATCAAGCGATAACAAATTGCACATTTGATTTCACATGCTAGGTACACATAAAAAAAAGTAATTTTTTGTTCAAAATGTGTAAATTTTATGACAAGTGTGCATTTGTAAAAAATTACTCACTTATGTGTGTACTTATAATTAAGTTTAAATTAGACTAACACATAAATAAGTGTAAATCCAAGCATTTCTAGACATTTACACACTTGTTTGAGTTTTTCAACTGATAAAAAATTACACACTTACTTTCACATCCTAAATACACATATAAACAGGTAAATTTCAGAAAAAAATGTGTAAATTTTACGACAGGTGTGTAGTTTTAGAAATTTACACATATATTCGGGTAAAATTAGCTAATTTACACATTTATTTTTTAGAGTGCACCAAAGTCCATTATCTCCCTCATAGAGCTGTAATAAAACCTAATTCTACGACCAAAATTAGGCCGGTATTTGATGGATCAGCACATGTTAAGGGTTCTGTTTCCATAAATGATTGTATAGAGAAGGGACCTAATTTAAATGAACTAATTCCTTCTGTTCTAAATCGATTTAGAGTGGGAAAGATAGGTGTTGTAGCAGATATTCGTAAAGCCTTTTTACAGATATCACTGAATGAAAAAGATAGAGATTATTTACGTTTTTTCTGGTGGAGAGATGGGAATTCAGAAAACCTTGAAATTTATAGACATTGTCGGGTTGTCTTTGGGATTAGTTGTAGCCCCTTCCTTTTGGCCGCTACTCTAACACGTCACTTAGATGAAGCACCTGAGAACATTAAAGATGTTGCTATAAAACTTAAAGAATCTTTCTATGTAGATAACTGTGTAGCTAGTGTAGAATCGTTAGAAGAGTTAGAATATTTTCGCAATGAAGCACGGAAACTCTTAGCTTCGGCACAATTTGATCTTCGTGGTTGGTGTCATAATCGGTGCGAAGAAATTGGATTAGGCTTTAATGAAAAGGGTCATTTGAGTGATGCGGCTGAGGATAAGATTCCCTTACTTGGTTTAATGTGGGACACCAAGAGTGATACATTATCGTGTGATTTTCGGAATTTTAAATTGGAAAATGAGTGCATCACTAAAAGAACAATTTTGTCCTTAACGCATAAAATATTCGATCCCATCGGTTTCACTTGCCCCGTGACCTTAATTCCAAAATTACTTTTACAGAAATGCTGGAAAATAAAGGCGTCATGGGACTCCAAGCTGCCAGATGAGATAGTTAAGGAATTTAGAAAATGGACTAAGGAAATTAATGATTTGGGAAATCTTGAGATCCCGCGAAGATTGTCTAACTTATCTCTAAAAGAGGGAAACTTATCTTTACATATTTTCTGCGACGCTAGTAAATTTTCTTACGCTACATGCATTTATCTAAGAAATGAAGTAGAAAATCGTGTAACTTGTCAACTTATTCAGGCTCGTTCTAGAGTAGCTCCTCTAAAGGACATTTCCATTCCACGCCTTGAGTTATTGGCCTGTTGTATTGGAGCTAGATTGTCTAATAGCATTAAAAACGATTTGAAATTAGAAAATGTTGATACTTTCTATTGGTCAGATTCAATGGACGTGTTATACTGGATAAAACGGGAAGGTCCTTGGGCTACATTTGTAGAAAATAGAGTTGGAGAAATTCGAAAGCTTACCCCCAACACTTCATGGAATTTCGTACCTGGACATATGAATCCAGCAGATTTACCGTCACGCGGTTGTTGTGCAAAATCCCTTATTAAATCTCAGTGGTGGTTAGGACCATCATGGCTTTCAGAATCAAAGGAAAATTGGCCTAGTACTAATATTTTTCCTAATATGGATATAGTGAATTCTGAAAAAAGAAAAACTATTGTGACCGCTCCTAATGTAGAGAGTGATGAGGCACCATTTTATAATCGCTATTCTTCTTACAATAAAATTTTGCGAGTTACTGGTTGGATTTTGCGATTTTACCAAAATTCGAAAAGGGGTAGTACCGACAGAATATTCGGTCAATTAACACACAACGAATTAAAAGCGGCAGAAACAGTATTATTAAAACTTGTGCAAAAAGAATCCTTTGTGAATGAACATAATCAAAGACTCAAATGCCTGAATATTTTTACAGATTCGGAAGGAATCATACGCGTAAAAACGAAGATATTTCAACGAGAAGATGAATTTAATTTTAGATTACCTATCTTACTCCCTTCAAATCATTACGTCGTAGAACAGATTATATTTTCGAAACATTTAGAATTCGGTCATTGTGGCGTACCCCTGCTAATGACTGCGTTACGAGAAAATTACTGGGTACTGAAGAGTCGGAAAACAATCAAAAAGGTAATCGGCAAATGTATCATTTGTAAAAGACACTCAGCAAAACCACCTGATGTAGTAGAAAGTGTCTTACCTCTTGATCGTGTCAGAGAAGCCGCGATTTTCGAAATAATAGGAATCGATCTGTGCGGGCCTCTTTATTTGAAAAATCAAAGTAAAGTCTGGATTTTGATAGTCACGTGTGCAGTTTTTAGAGCTGTGCATTTCGAGCTATTGACAGCTCTTTCAACCGAAAGTTTTATCTTAGGACTGAAACGCTTTATTTCTAGACGAGGTCGTCCTGCAATAATATATTCAGATAACGGCACAAATTTTACTGGCTGCCACAATTTATTGAAAAAAATTGACTATGAAAAAGTAAAAGCGGTTACGGCGTTTTCACGTATAGATTGGAAATTTATTCCACCTTCTGCACCTTGGTGGGGTGGATTTTGGGAGAGGCTTGTTGGAATCCTGAAACGAATCTTGAGAAGGGTATTGGGCAAGTCGTCTTTAAATTTTGAAGAACTACATACCGTTATCTGCGATTGTGAAAGTATTATAAATGCCCGCCCCTTGACGTATGTTACAGATAATAATGAAGATCTTCAAGTTATAACTCCTTCAATGTTCTTACAGGAAAATACTAAAATAGGTATGCCTGAATTGGAATTTCTAGACCACAAAGAAATGAATAAACGATACCATTATAGAATTAAAATTAGAAACGATTTAAAATCAAGATTTAGAAGCGAATACCTCGGCACATTAAAATGTTCGGTCTTTAGTGGGAAAAAATCAAGATCTTTGTGTGTAGGAGATGTTGTCCTGATATGGACGGAAAATTCTAGCCGAATAAACTGGCCTCTTGGTAGAGTTGTGGAACTTATACCCAGTCAAGATGGCGTTGTGCGCGTAGTAAAGTTGAAGACTGCAACTGGAATGCTAATTCGTCCCATTAAGAAACTTTGTTCTTTGGAGGTGAATGAAATCGCTGATAATCAAAGTGATGCAGTACTGCAGAAGCGTTTGACTACTCGTCGTGGTCGAATTGTACGGCCGCCCGAAAGACTCCAACTGCAGTGATTGAGTTCTGTCCCCTAATGAACTCAAGGTGGGGAGTGTGAAAACACTCTTCACGAAGACATTCTGGCACCAGCAGCCGCTCATTTTCAGAACATTCTTTTATTTATTTATTTTTCTTTCTTCTGCAAACTAAACGCTCATTGGTTATTTTTACGATCTTTTTTATTAATGTTCTTTTTGTACCTTTCAGATTTCGATGTAGTCGATTTAAGAATAATGATCAAGAAACATGTAATAGCTGTGCGCGCGTGTGTAAATAATCAACTTTTCTTTTTTGTGTGTTTACGTTTTGTCTCTTATTTTTGATGTGGATTTTTTGTCTTTGAAGACGGCCAAGAATTTAGATTCGGACCACCGTGCATCCCTCAAGAACCCTCGAGAAAGGTAGGAAATTTTTATATTATTATTTTAAGAATATTTTTCTACTGAAATATCGAATTTGAAATTAACAATACTAATGCATTAATGTATAATGTCTAATAATATAGTACATTATATATTATGAAATTTTTTATCAATATATACATATATATAGAAAAGATACAATACTATGATAATAAAGATATAAATAAAGAAACAATTTAAGTTTTCATTAATTATTTTTTTGAAGAGGACTATTAAAATTCTTTTCCAAGGCCACATATAAGTGGACTGATTGAAGGAGAAAAATAATATTTTTGGTAAGCATTTATTGTAATTCATAAGTTCATCCATTTAGACATTTTTTTGTATAATTTCATCAAAACAATTTTAATTTAATTTAACAACTCCGAAAAAAAAAATCAAATTTTAAAAGAAAGATTGTTTTTTACAAAATAAGTATATTACCAATGTATATTTTTATTGAACAAACTTTTCATAAACATCGTAATATGATTTATTACTTGAAATGTGATATTTAATGAAAATGAATATCATGTAATTGTTATTAATAACCTCATTCCTGTATACGAAGTGCCGACTGACTATATGTTTAAAATTCTAACATTTATAACATTTCCTGAATAATATTTTAATCTAAACCGTTGTTGGATTTTTTGGAACCTACAAAATTCTCTTTGAAAATTTTATGTACTTTTCTGTTTTTTTTTTTTTTTTTTTTTTTTTTTTTTTTTTTTTTTTTGTCCGTTTCCTTTCTTTCTTTCTTTCTTTCCCTCCCCCCCCCCCAAAAAAAAAGTATTTTCTCATTATGCAATCTTAAAAATAAACCATGTTTTTAATAACAAGTTGCATATTTAATCTCAAATTAAGTGTGTTTTAAACTTGTTTCATTTCTGAAGCAATTATAATTATTGTTTAAATCAAAACGTACGTTTTTCTTTCTTTTTTTTTCCTTTTTTTTCCTTTTTTCTTTTTCTTTTCTTTTCTTTTCTTTTTTTTTTTTTTTTTTTTTTGTCACGTTTTGCGACAAGTAACTGAAAACTGAAATATGGAACTGCATTACCGTTCGAGGCGTTCAAAATTGTAATTTTTTCAAATTGAACATTTTTTTTTTTTTTTTTTTTACTTTCTTGCTGCAGTAAATAATTTGTAAAAGTAACACAATTTTATATAATAATAATAATAAGCAAATAAATAAATAAATAAATAAACAAACAAGATAAACAATAACGCAGAAGCCTTAAAACTATAAGTAACATACAGATTCTTCAGAAGTGTTGTGCATGCTAATTTATAGAAAACATGTTATTTCGTCGAATTTTGTCAGTAATATGCTTAAAAAGACTGAATTTAGCAACTTATAACGTATCTGAATAGCTAAAACAGATGAAACAAAATCAAACAAATTAATGAACAATTGATATATAATAATAATAATAATAATAATAATAATAATAATAATAATAATAATAACAATAATAACAATAATAATAATAATAAAATCGAAATCACAGATATAAGAATAAAATACGAAAATAATAAATAAATAAACAAACAGGATAAAAAAAATGCAGGAGCCTTAAAACTATGAGTAGCACACAGATTCTTCAGCGATTCTACGCATGCTAATTCATAGAAAAGATCATTCTGTCAACAATATGCTTAAAAAGACACAAGTAAGCACCTTATAACACATCTGAATAGTCAAAACAGTTGAAAGAAAGTCAAATAAATTAATGAAAAATGTTATATGTGTATATAGACTAGCTGACCCGACAGACGTTGTTCTGTCACCGGCAAACGATGTCCTTCCTGGCTACGACTCCAGAAAATCAAATAAATGTACGTAAATATAGTAATATGCACGATAAACACTACGCTCTTAATTTAATTTCCTATTACAATTATGTAAGGAAATTATTTTTCACTCTTCAGTATTTTTTGAAGTCGGTTCAATTTTTGATAGAAAAGTTTATTTTTCTCTATTTAGTTAAAAGTTAACGATTTTCTGAAGTCGGTTAATCAAAATTTTAATACAGGAAATATTATTGTAAAGCATACACGTTTGTAAGAGTGGTGTTCAAACACGCGATCTCTTTCTTCAAGAAGCAGAGCTTAAATCTGGCGCCTTAGACCACTCGGATATTCCGTCCGCACTCTATTCATCGAACTTATTCAACATTTTTAATTAGCGAAAAATCACTAACTATTAGTTTTTGCCTAATTACTAAAAAAAAGTACTGAATCAATTTCGATGAAATGTGAATCTAAACCATTCTCGAATCCACTGGAACACACACACACAATATCATTAAAATCGGCCCAGTCGTTTAGGAGGAGTTCAGTGACATACACACGCACAGAAGATATATATATATATATAAAGATATAAAATGAAATATACATTACCGTAATTTTATGCGACGTTCAATTTTTTTTTTTTTTTTTTTTTTTTTTTTTTTTTTAGTTTGCCTTTTTTTAATCCTAAAACTCTATTGCCTGAAAATTAACAACTAGTATTAAGCTATATATCATTTTAAATTGTTGTGTTATAATGTTTTAAAAGATTAGAGCATGTTTTTAAAACAAACAAGCGGGCAAAAAATGCATAAAAAGATACAATATTATATTAAAAACATGTCCTATATATGATACACATGTTCATGACATTTATTGTGATTTGTGATAGCTATTTATAAACTATTTCCTATATAATATAATATGATACTTATCATCGACTGAATGCGTTTATAAAAATGCATACGTAATTATAAATAAATAAAGTAGCGGGCTCTTGAAAGCCAGATTTATTCATGTCTCTGGAATACCATATGTATCTAGTGCTAGAGAGATATTACATAGATTTAATTGGAAAAAATGTAACAGAACAAAACATAAACACGTCAAAGAGTTTCTTTGACTGTATAATAAGATTCGCTGAAGAGTTTGATGCAGTACATTTCAATTGTAAAATAGATTTTCCAGCAAAACTGAGCTGCCAACGCTTGAAGAACAAATTTCCGTGAAATTTCTTATTCTGTATTTTTAAAGAGAATTAACCCTATTTATTTCACTAAGCGATACTAAATGTTTGCAAATAAAGTTTGAAATTATCCCTTTTTTTTCAATTATGTTCAATGAATCTCATAAATATTTGTTTTTGTACTTTCAATGATTTAGGAATTTCTCCATGGAAAAAAACTCCTTAAACTTCTTAACCAAACTTATTAAAAAAAAAAAAAAAAAAAAAAAAAAGTCGAAATATTTTTACGATTTAAGCAACAGTGTAGTTGGAAATAATAACATACATGTATAACAACATTTACAAGACATAAAAAAAATACAATGATTATTCACCCATTCTAATTTTTTATATCATAAGGCATACGCTTTACAACCATAGTATTTCTGATTTTATGCAGTTTAATTTTCCATTTAAAATCATGTCTATTATTTTCCTTTGAATCATCTCAGTAACTGTACATTTAATTATTAGAGTTTTCTTTCTTACTTCTACTCTCTGAGAATGAGAATTTATTTAGCTGCTCCTGTTTAATTATAGACCTCGGAAAAATATTTTTAATAATATAAAAGGCATACATTTAATAATAAAAACGAAATTGGAAATTTCAGTTAGATTGTATTCATATCACGAACAAAGATTAAAGACCGATTTTTTTTTTCCTCGTCTGGGCCTACACTTTTTGTATTGTGTAGAATACAAGAAATCCAAGTTAATTGTAACAAGAATTAATATGCGCATCCAAACTTAAACCTCCACAAAAGAAATTATTCTGATTAATAATTCATTTGGCAGTAGTTGTTTGCCTCTTTTGTTAAGATAAGTAAAAAGGAACAAACAATTAAAATAGAGTTTTAAAATGCAGAAAAGTACTCGGTAAAATTTCTTCATTTCTATGTAAATCAAATTGCAAAATAGTTTGGAATATTTCAGAACTAGACTGACCTAAATTGTAATTTTTCTATTGGTTTGGATTTAGAACCTTGTTAGTGATTAACTTGAAAAACCGTACACTTTTACCAGTCAATGCACAGTATGCATTGACTGGGAAACAAAATAATACGGCCATCTATTCTATTGGTGAATTATAATTGCCACGTAGAATTAAGATGAAGTCCTCAAACTGAAAAACATTTTTGATCTCTTGAATATGTTTATTTGTTAAAATTTTTATACATATATATAAAATTATAATTAAAAAAATATTCAGAATTTCTATTGCAGCGGAAATTAGAAAACAAATATTCCAATTTTGAATGTAATATTTTGGAAAAATAATAACTAAACAAATTAAATTAATTTAAATATAGAAATCATTTATAAGTCTAAAATTACAGTTTTTGAAAATATTATTTTATACTGTGTTCTCTGATTTCCTATGATAGATTGATATTGCAGCTTTATGAACATTAACCAATTTAACAATCTCTCTTCTGTTTTTTACCCTCTATTCTAAATGAGTATATCAGTTAAATATTATCTATAATATTATCAAATAGCTTGGCCTTTTTGAAAATTCTTTAAAGGTATTCCTTTAGACATTTAAAAAAAATCGATCTAAACATAAAGAAATACATTTCTTTTGACAAAATCTATAAAATAGTAATACTTATTTATCTTGTCTATAGCAGAAGCGTCCAGTAAATTCAATTTTTCATATTCCTTCTACTTTTTTATAGTGCAAATAATTAACCAAGTTCATTTTTCTATAAAATAATTGTTGTAACAATTTATTTTGTAATATCAAAACAAAAAGATGTGTATAAAATTATATCCTTAAAAACATCAGGCAGTAAATACAGGGTGAGTCATAAATATCGAAACAATAGGCTATCTCCTTAAATATTGCCCATAGACCCATACTTACAATTGCAAAAATTCATGAAAAAAAGTTGAATTTTCTTATAAGGTAAGTTGCAACTCCATGGGGGGTCTATTTGAAAAAATACAAAAATTAAATTTTTATTCCTTCGTAGGGCACAATTCCAATTAGGAAATTATTCCTCATGCATTCCTAAATTGAACAAAAAAAATTTCATCTCCATATCTAAAAACCTGACAGAGATATTAAAATCCAAAATTCTCCAAAATTCGTGACTTACACCACTTAACCATGCCTGTAAACGAAGGATTTTTATCGCATTTTGAGAGCAGATGAGGGATCGTCCACAAATTGTGGTTTATTATGTGTCGGTTTAAGACAGTGCCTCTTATTTGGACATAACAAAGCAGCGTATTGAATTAAATCTAAACTTGTTTTCAAAATATGTTGGTACTCTACATTGCAGGTCTGCATGGATCGAAATATCCAGATTCGGTCCCAAACCAACCCATAGGTAAAAATGTTCGGCCCGGCGTGGAAAAATTTTTTTGAAATCACAGCACGAACTGGCCTGGAAAAAAGTTTAAATCATAGCCCGGCTCAGCCGTGAATTTCTATATAGTTTTTTACTTCAGTGTGGTTAAAAATTGTTTCGTATGGAGGAGTTCTGACCAAAAATACTTATTATAGCTCCTTGTTTTTTATATTTATACTTTTTACTATTTAAGAAGCGTCGAAAGTTGTGATGTATTTATTTTATCAATGAATCTATATGTAAATGTTTCACTTATATTTAATACCGTTACTCCATATCCCTTGCGTTGGAGACTTTGAAAAATGTTATGCACTAAAACCTTTTTAAGACGATCACATAGGAAAGAAAAAATACGTTATAGACAAATAACCTTCCTAAAAGGTGTAAATGCAGTTTATTTTTTTTCTCTGGTATTATTGTATTTATTTTGCATGGATCAACACATTATCCGTTTAAGACAACCATAGGCAGATTTTTTTCACTGGTTTATCGTATTTAAGTATTTTGCCTTTAAATATACTATTCCTTAAAACAAATAAATTTTAAAAGTTTTTTTTTTTTTTTTTTTTTTTTTTTTTTTTTTTTTATTGTAAAATAAAAGCGATTAACAGCCTCTCCAGGACGATAAAAAGCCTGAAGTTGTGAGAGTTAAATAAATAAAAAAAAAGACTTAATCTGCATTTTAGAAAATGCATTCTTTTAAATTGCTGACGAACATTTAAACAATACACTTCATTTCCCTGCATAATGAATTTTTCCCCACTATTTCTTGTCATTAAATTATTAAAGTTAAGAATTATTTAAAAAAAAAGGAATTTGAAACATGTCATTTTTTATTATTTTACATCAGTTTTGTTTTGGCAAATTTGAAAAAAAAATATTTACTTTTGAAAATAGGATTTTTTTATAAGTTATATTATTTTTTCAATAAATATTTATAATAGTTTTAAAATGAATATTAAAAAACAAAAACCCTGGAACAAAACTATAATCAGATTTTCATCTTTAATTAAATGGAAAGAAATTGAAATCCGATAAAAAATGTTTCGAGTTATAAAGATTTTTAATTATCTCATTTTAACCAGTACTAACCATGTGAAAATTTTATAAATTGTATGAGAAATTTTAGGATGTGTTTTCCTTAGCAAATTATATGGCTTACCATCACAGAAAAAGGAAAAAAATCAAAACTCTAACTCAAAAGATAGATTTTTACACGTTTCCTAGAAATGTTAAAGTAACATTGTTTTTTCAATTGCGCACATTTCAATTTGTGTCTAATCCCTTAAAACCTGATGAATTTTTTAAACGGCTATAACTTCGCGAGTTTTAAAGATATGAAGATGCAACTTTTTGTGTCTTATTCAGGACTGGATAAGGAAAGTTTTTCTAATTGGAATTTTTATTCTACGGGGGCCGTATAAAAATTTAATTTTCGTATTTTTTCAATTAGAACCCCCAATGGAGTTTCAACTTATCTTATCAAAAATTTCACCTTTTTTTATGAATTTTTGCAATTGGAAGTATGAGTCTAGGGGCAATATTTAAGGAGATAGCCTATTGTTTCGATATTTATGACTCACCCTGTATACATCACAATTAAGTAAATAGAAAAAAATCGAGTGTCTTTCTACTTTTTTACACCATTGCTTATCCTGTAAAGGTATAGTTATGTAACATATCACTCATCTAACGATTTTAAAGGCGTTCTATATTATGCAGAGTTAGCCTAAATGATTCATTGTGTTTCAAAAGATTTTAACTTGCAAGTATACGACATATAAAGACGAGTGATGCATGAAAAGATTACTTTCAGTAAGTTTCTAATACATACTGAAATATTCATCTGAAACACATCCCAAAGGTATTAGAAAGTGGGCTTTATTTGCCGAATTTAACAGAAAAATGTTGAATTTCGCAATGTCGTAGCATTTATCCAAATTCTATTTCGCACGGCATTATTTTTAAAGGGAAAATTGACATTTTAATTAATAAAAAACTGAATTTACAGTGATTACATGAAAATGGAATAATTTTCATGATACTTTCTGTTGGAGCATTAAACATGAAGTTTTATTTAAAACCAGAAAGAACTGACTCAAAAAAATACCATCCCGCACACACACACACACACACACACACACACTCGCAAAAAAAGTAGATGTGGTCTCGACTTATACAGGGCCTTCCTTTTAGAGGAGCCCCCATGAGAATAATCAGGATTTTCATTAAAAAGCGCCAAATGATTAAAATTAGCTAAAAGTGAACAAAATTCATATACAGTAGACTCCCTCAAATCCGAACAGCTTGGGATCAGAGGTTGTGCGGATTTTAGAATTTTGTGGATTTCTGGTCATTGCTTTGTTTACATTTTTTGAAGTAATTTGAATGTAATTAATAATGAAATCAAAAGTATAATGAATGCTTACAGTATACTAAAATATTAAAATAAGTAATAAACTAAAATAATAAAAATTTAGATAATTTTTAAAATAATTAAAATATTAAAAGCAAAGATATATTTAATAATCAATAATGTACAATTAAATATTCATTATAAAGATGAAATGTGTTTTTCCTAAATTATTCAATGAAACATGCCTCATAAAGGTACATTACAAATTCACATCAGGATCATAAAATAACGAAGCTTTATTTCAGGTTTAGCCAGACTTAACCCATTAACGCCCAAATTATTTTCTTCGTTAAAATTTAAATTTTGTATTTCCCACCACTTTTAAAATCAAATTAACTTTTATCTAAATTTATCGAGAATTCTGTCTCATAAAAGAAGGTATATATTTATCTTCCTCTTTACTGGTGGGAAAACCGCTTTCTTGCTTTTTTTGTAACCGTCCTCAAAAGAGGACGCTGGGCGTTAATGGGTTAAACTAAAAAATCTTGATTAATACATATACATATTTGGTAAGATTGTGATTACCAATGATATCAGCAATATCTTGATTTTTTAGAAATAAATTATTCTTTCTTCATGAAAAACATGAATTCAATAGTCTTAACAAAAATGACGAATTAAAAAATGTATGGAATATATATAAAACTAAAAAAGTCAAATTTTGCACCTACATCTGAATTGAATGTTTCATTGTTTACATTCATAAAATATGTGCGGATTTTAGAGAGTTGCGGATTTGAGGGAGTCTACTGTATTTTCAAACATTTAAGAAGCGAGTATGGTCTTCATTTCCCTCTCTATTTCCAGTACTCTCTCTACATATGCGAAAAACAAATTATATCATTAGAAAACTAATGAGTAACATTTTATTACAACAACTTAGTATTCTATTGTTTTCAAAAGAAACTTTTTATTGATGTTTCCTCGTATCGTGACAAGTTAAAATCATTATGACTTATTTTGACTCTTCTTTTTTAGACATCTTATAATGTACATTGATAAGTAATGTAAAAGTTCCTCGGCCAGCGCCCCTCCCTCCCCTCATAATCTTAGACCGGGCCCTGAATAGATATTTTAACTTTATATGTGTGTTAATGAAAATACTAAGTCATTTCAAAGCATTTGTAATAAAAGCCTAAAATCTTATACATATAATTATGTATTTTACACATGCATTACATACTCAGATTGACGTCACTCTCAGGTGTGAAAATATAGCGAATGAATATGAATTTTCATTGGTTTATAAAAACATTGTTCGTTTGCAGTTTCTTCGTGTGACAAAATTTCAAAAATAAAATAAAAAATAGATTTGTATAAAGATAGCATATGGCAAGTCGTTGAAATAAAGGTAAAGTATGGTCTGAGAATTTTTTTAAATAACCAGTAATTTTACTTATTCAAAACCGAATGTATATCAAGTTTTGTGTAAATAGATCAAAAATTTTGCATTTTATTTGAATAAGAAAATACACCGAAACACTGACTTATATGTAACAGATTATGAAAATTTTCATAGCAAAATAAGTAGATATTTTAAAAATTTATTTTTAGGATACCAGGCACATACAATTTTTTTATACATAAAGTTTTTGCAAATTGAAAATTCAAAAATTTTAATTTCCTTGGTGAATTTGTTTAAAAACGCTATATTTTTAGACTGCTTATATATAACATCTTTAAGTAATTAAAAAAATTCTATTTCAAAATATTGTTATGCTTATAGAACTTCAAAATTAATGTGACTCAAAATATTTAATTCCAATATTCTTATTCGCTGGACATTCTGTGTTTTTTGAGCAACATTTTTTCCTCTTAATATCGGCCAAGTTATCGCAAGTTATAGCAAATCTTTATTAGCAAAATTGAACTGTTCGTCATCTTAAACTGCCCCAATAAATTAAATTTTTTTTGTGCTAGCTGCGAATTTTACCATAAAATGAAAACTTTTGGCATTATTTCATTGAGTTTCCTTACAAAAACTTTCTCAGATATCATCTGGGCAGGTGATTTTCTTTTCTCTGTGACGTTTTATTATCATTTAGCCTTGCTTTTGTTTCTGCTTTCTTCATAATCAAATAGGGCGATTCAGAACACAGGATGCCGTCGTTCATAAAAAAAATAATGACTCAGCCTGTACGTAATTTCGCACTTAACCAACTTTTCGGTTTTAATTTCCGTTTTCATTTATCCTACTTTCTAAAGTTAATAACCTGCCTGCTCTTACCTTTCATCGAAATAAATGGTAGGGAAAAAGAAAACTTTCATACTCCAAAAATAAAGTTTAACTAAGTAAACTTTGTTAATATACGAAAAATGAAAGTTTTTGTGTATGTGCCATAATGTAACGTACTGAAGATAAATATGCTAAGGTCATCAGGTTGTTATATGAAGGTTGAAATGAATACTATTGAAGTTTCTATAAGATGTTTCTAAAGATTGTACAATAAAGCGCAGTTTATGCATCTCTCATGTTTAATTTCAAAAATAAATAAATGACGTGCAACCAAAATCTTATATCTTTAAGTATAACATACTTCCAGTAATAAAAAACTAACTCTTTTAATATAAACTTTAAACGATTATGGAGTCCCTATTTTTAATGTTTCCTTATTGAAATATTACTATTATTAAATTGGAATGAATTGGGACCACATTAAAATGACGGACAGTGAGTAAAATAATTTATATAAGTAGCCAAAATTCATATATAAAATTTTACAATTCCTCCGATAATTTTATCCAATATGCGATAGAAGTTCTGAAAATGCAAATTTTTAACTTTCTGTGTTTACAAGGAAAAAAAAAAAAATAAAAAAAAAAAAGAAAAAATAAAAAAAAAACGGGGGAGGGGAGGTGTTACTATGTACGTATGGTGTTATGCTTGCACATGGCCAGAGCTGCTAGACTAATTTTTTCCACATTTCTTCAAATTGTTTGTTTTTTATATTCATTTCATTATTTATATATAGAACTAGTCTCCCCATTTTCGATTTCTTTGGCAAAAATGTATTGCGATAAACTTTTTATGACCCCGTAAATAGAAACTATTTGTAATTAGCACTTCAAATTCTACAAGTGTCCTATTTTCTAGAATTTTCTGCTCTTAAATCGGCTGTTTTCCTCCGTCAATTACTTACAAAACACAAATAATAATAATAATAATAATAATAATAATAATAATAATAATAATAATAATAATAATAATAATAATAATAATAATCAGAAATTTGAAATACATTAAAAAATACTATAGTATAGTTTTATTCCACTGAGACCTAAACAGTGAAATTTGCTCGCCCTACGACGCGTCTCGATGTAAATGCATATAAATGCGGAATATATAAATGGTGCTCTACTGCACTAGAAAGAAAGAACATTCTTGCAAAATAATAATAATAATAATAATAATCCTCTACAGATAATACTAAATAATACAGATGATACAGATGGAATTTTTTTTTAAAGAAATACATTAACATGACGTAATAATTCCCAAAACTGATGAATCGATAAACGCCTTTAGATATTTATTTATTTTATTTCATTTCATTTCATTTTTTTTTTCCAAAACATTTCATAATTTTGTAATAATTTTTTTGCTCTTTCCAGGTGTGTTGCAGCCAGTAAAGAAATCGGATTATCCCTGCTCTTTACATCCCAAAGGTGCCTCTCACGTCTTATGCTCTATCGAAGTCTGGCGTCTCCCCATGTTGACCCAGATAGTTATCTTGACACACGTCGACGGAAGGACTAACTTGTGGCTCAGAGATGATGCCTAAAAGCTTGTTCATGGAAAGTTCTTTGCCAAGTACTCATAGATAATAGTGACGTCTGATGCTTGACATAGCCTTAAAAAATACATTTCCGTCTGCAGAATTTGTTCAGAGTTTCTTAAATCTAGATAAAATGAAAAGTTACAACATTTTCTGGCAGGTAGTAGGCAGAAAACAAAATTTGTATGCATATTAACAAAGAATATAAGAGACTGGTGAAATAGCCTACGGAGTTTTCAGTAAATCAATAGATTAGATTATGCTATTCAGAAACAATTATTGAAGAACAAGCTATTTTGATGAGTTCTTTGATTTTTGATATTTTTATGAGCACTTTCTCAGTTATGTTAAATGTTTAAGCATAGCGGACCAAGTACTAAATTCAGCGCAATGACTTTGCAATGATAAACAAAAATGGGCGATGCCTAAAATTTTATACTTGTTAGAAATATAGATAATTCTTGAGATGGAATTCATTTTAATGAAATTTATACAAAAGGTAATATGTTATAAATTGAATAAACATTTTTAACTATATCTAATTGTAAAAATGACTGTGACATCTTTTTTTTTTTTTTTTTTTTTTTTTTCAATGGAAGTACCACAACACCAGCGTAATAGTTTGAGATAACGTATTATGTTATGTACAGAAGAAAACGATTGAAAATGAAATTAAATTAAATAATAATGATAATAGCACTGATGTGCGTTTTAAGAGATGCATAAAATTATACAGTAGAATCTCGATTATCCAAGATCATTCACTTTAACAATAATCTGATGATTGAGAAATTGTTTAACAGCGGTTAAATTTAACCATGCAAAGCTTAATTTTTGAATAGAAACATTAATAATAATAAAAAAAAAGTTGCAAAAGAGAAACTTCCTAAAGCAATTAATCAAATATTGAAAATAAAAACTTATTTTCGTTTCTTTCAAATTTCATTTTTATGAGTCATTTTTATCATTTCGCAATACCCTTGTAATCCAATATTTTTAACAAGGAAAAGTAATAGAAACAACTCCATTTAACCCTTTTCACTCCAGAAGTTATTGTCACTGACCATAGTGCGTCCCTTAATTTCACGTAATTAAAAATTCTAATAAATAAAGATTTTAAGGGAATTATTAGTTGAATTAAGGGTCTACCAGTAGCATTGATGTGCTCAAATGATATCATAGATTCCGTGATCAATAGAAGTAATCTTCAAATTAATCTTTTTATATATTTAAATTATAACAGAAATAAAACATGACACATGCTGTTTTTTTTTATCCCATTTAAGCATGAAGATTTATATTAAATTCAAAAATTCATTCATTCGTTATTTAAATGTAGGGTAATTAATGTATGTCATAAACCATTAATATATTTTAAAAATCCCTGTCGTCTTGGCCTATAGGCGGAGGTAGATTTCGAAGAGTGCTCATTTCAACAATAAAAAATAAATTTAATTACAGATAAACCCAATTTAACAACTTTATTTGTCCTCTTTTGAAAATTTTTTAATTTCATTTTTCTGTAAGGACTGGTTTTATCAGAATCATCTTAAGCTAAATTCGGATCAAATGCCCATTTTGACAACATATTTTGAAATAATTCCGACTTTATTAAAAAAAAAAAATCGACTAATACGGCACATTATATAGCTCCTAAATAACAAAAGACTATCAATTGAATGCGTTTGAAAGCAAATTTGAATTTAAAAATGAGTTATAAAATAACCAATTTCGAATACAACCTCAATTCTTAATAATGATAGCTTCGGGAAATTTTGCGCGAAGTGCCCACTTTGACAGCATTTTAAAAAATATATTCAGCTTTTATAAAAAAAACTGACCAAATCGGGACATTATACAGCTCCTATATAAGAGAACCTGTCAATTGGATGCGTTTGAGAGCAAAACTGAATTAAAAAATAAGTCAGAAAAAACGCAATTTGTTATTTCAATGTTTCCTCAACTTTTCAATCACGATAACTTCTCGAAAATCTGTTCAAAATACCCTTTTTGGCAGCTTTTTTTGAAATATATTCTTTCTTTATCAAAAAATTGACCAATGCGTCACATTATACAGTTCCAAAATAAGAGGACTTGTAAATTGGATGCGTTTGAGAGTAAAAATAGATTTAAAAACGAGTCAGAAAAAACGCAATTTGTTATTTGAATACTTTCTCAAATTTCCTATCACGGTCACTTCGGGAAATTCTGTTCAAAATACCCTTTTTGGCAGCCTTTTTTGAAATATATTCTGTCTTTATCATAAAACTGGCCAATGTTTCACATTATATAGTTCCTAAATAAGAGGATCTGCCATTCGGATGCGTTTAAAATAAAAAATCAATTTAAAAAACGATACAGAATGTAAGCAGTTTTGATTAGAGGTTTTTTTCTCCAACTCCAATTTTTGTTTAATTTATTTTTGCTATACGAATTGGTCCTATGAAAAACTTGTCAATATAAAAGTTGTAGACGCTATTGAGAAGATGTAAAATAAATTTAATTGGATTTGATAATTAAAGAAATGACAAAGTTATGGATTTTTTTCTTTTTCCAAACCCCTTTTTATTTTCGTTTTTAATTTTTTTTACCGGTAAGAGTTAGTCCTATCAAAAACTTGCAAATACAAAAGTTTTAGATAATTTTGAGAATATTTATAAAAAATTTAGATGGATTTGATATCTGGATAATTGACAAAGTTATGATTTTTTTTCTCCCTAAAACCCTATTTTTTCGCCCCTTGAGCCCATTTTTAACTTTATCAAAAATCTGTCATGCATAAACTTTTGGCCCATTATTTAGAAGTAATATAAACTTTAAACTGATTCGATATCTATTTTCATGAAGAAGTTATGGGGTTTTTTCTGTTTTCACAAAAACGCCCTTTATTTCGACCCCCTTGGTCCGATTTTGCCCATTAACGAACTTAGCCGAGATTTTTCCTCTTTGGTTTTATGTATCAGTTTGGTGGAGATTGGTGAAGAATTATAGTAATTATCGTGTCCATAAAAAAGTGATATATATATATATATATAAACTGGTGCGAATGCAATAGGTAGTATTTCATACGAAATCTACCTAAAAACCATTACAAATTACCAACAAAAACTGTGAATGTATAAATATAAAGTATGATTCAAAAGTTCGGCGAAAGGTTGTAAAAGAAAAAAAAAATCTGAATAGTTCATAGCACCGAAGCCCATCCACCTTCAAAGTAGTCACCTTGGGCGATGATACACTTGTGCCAGCGTTGGTAAAACTTCTGCAAGCATCTCTGGAAACCATTTTTGCAACCCCTATAAGGCCTTCTGCGATGTTACCCTCTGACAGTCTTGCAAAAGGGCAAAATTGTAATGTTGTTTTCTCAGCATTTTGTTTTAATTGCTAAAAAAATATGATTCTTTCAAAATTATAGAAAAATCTTATTTACGAATATGAATGTTATCCTTGAGTGTGTTAATCATTGCACAATGTATTAAAAATCCATTAAATCAACTGAGTTATATCATTTTAATTATTGCTTGCATTGCAGTGAAACCTGGAGCTTAGGGAACGTCTATAGACGGGCTTGTCAGTGAGAGGGTTAAACCGCATCTGATGACTAAAAACGGCGTCCCTGTAAATGTTTTTTACTGATGGTACCATGTAAAAATCACACGGGGCTATGTCCAGTTGATAGGGGACATGTGGAAGCACATTAGTGAGATTTGACGAGGAATTGTTTTAACAGTTGATATCGATGTGCTGGTGCGTTATCAAGCAGAAAATACCAGTGTCTGACCTCAGCGAAGATTTTCCAACGCATTTATCGTCTTCGATAGATTCTCGGTCCTCTTTAAAACGTCGATGCTGATCATAAACCTTGTGTCTCACCATGGTAAATTCATCATACACCTTTCTTAGCATTTTCAAAGTCTCCATTGGTGTTTTACCTATCGTTGACAGAATTTAATGCTGCAAAGCTGTTCAAGAAAATACATCTTTTTTTACGTCGCGGAGCAAAGTTAACTAACTTCGGCAGATAACAGCTGCGCGTACGGTTCGGTCCCATGATATGAACTAAACCAACATGAACAAATAGGGAAAATACATTTCAGGCGGTTTTACTTTAGGCCCTTGCTTTCGCTGTCAACAATGGCCGCATTCTCCGAATTTTTGAATCGTACTACGTAATAAAGGAATTTTTTCACACTAAAAATGAAATATGAACCACCATATAAGTATGTAAAACAGATCTGCTAAACAAATACCAGATGGATTTGAATACATAGTAAAAATAGAAAAAATGAAAATTTGTGGAACCAAGGCGACAGGTTCATCAGCATCAGGTCCTAATTACCTTGAATGCCACAAATAAAATGTGCAGTTTCATCTTCGCATTAGACATAAAAACTAAAGAATGAGAAATTAGAACTACCACACACAATAAATCCAAAAATTACAGTGTTAGAAAACACTTATGTTAAACATAAATATTGATTGAAATGGATTAGAAAAGAAAGAAACATTAATAACTTAAGGGGACTCAATTTTACCTCTTTTTTTTAATTCATTTATTTAAGGGGACTACGGTACTTTTAAAATAATCTCTCCAATTTTGAATAATATTGTAATACATGTGGAGGCACAATACTTAATACTAAAATTTAAATACAATTTTTAAAAATATGTAAACCAGCCTATTTTACTAAAATTTAATTAAAAAAATTATTTTTTAAAAAATCTCTGCTACTTTTATAAATATGAATAGTTTGGCTTCAATTTTTTTTACCACATTCATTAGAATTTACTACATAAAACTGTGTATGGATTTTTATATGTATGAGATTTTGCTTTAATATGATTTTTTTTTTTTCTCTCGTGTATATCAAAAAATGAAGGAAATACAGCAAACTCTTAATTTAAATATTCTTAAACTTGACTAACTATACTTGAAATAACTATAAACTTGAATGTTAAACCCATACACAAAAATATTAAATACCCGATGGAGAATAAGTAAAAAAAATTCAAACCTCTATCTAAATTAGCAAGAAAGTCTTAGTGTTTATCGAACAAACAAGTTATAAAAATATGAAACGGTGAAAAATCAGTTTAAAGTTTTCATTTGTATGGGTAACTGCGCTGGATCTATTAGCAAAATTTACAATATAACGAGATATAATTGTCGTATAAATAACAAGTAAGAAAAACTATGCATTAAGCATAGATTATGAAATACTTTACACCTCTTCCTGAAATCTTTAATAAGCATTTGTTATTTAGGGAAATAAGGTATTACTGTCATAGCAAAACGTGTTTTCCAATACTTTTTAATAGCCCTTTATTTGATCTGTCGGTTGATACACTCTAAATAAAAAAGAGTGACTATTCACTCCGAGTGAATAGTCACTCTATCGCAGACTCAAAATATGCCCAACCTCTTTAGAGTGAGTATTCACTTTGAGCAAAAGTGGGATTGTTGACTCTTTCAAAGAGGGAATACTCACTCCTGAGAAGTGAATAGTCACTCTAAAAAGGGGTTAATAATCACTTTTTCGGAGGAGTGACTATTCACTCTTACTAAAGGAGTGCGTTTTTTCACCCCTGGTAGGAGTGAATAGTTACTATTTCGTAGGAGTGAGTAGTTACTCTTTCATAGGAGTGAATAGTCACTGTTTCGTAGGAGTGAATGTTTATTTTTTTGCAGCGTATTCTTTTTTTTATGTTAGTTTATGGGTATTTTATAGGCATTGTAAGAAAATACGTTATTGACAATATTTATTTAATTCATTGTTTGTAACATTAATTGCATTATTAAGGGAAAACTTATTTAAAGTTACATATGAATTAAATTATATTACCGACAGAAATTAACTAAAATAATTTATTTCAAACTTAAACCTTATGTTACTGTCCCTCTCCGAAACATTTGAGATTTTCTGTTTTCAACGGTAAAAAAGTGTAATTTCCCACCGGAATTCTATATCCCCCCCCCCCCCACACACACACACACAGACACACAAAAACTACTCCCGGAGAAAATCAAGCCATATTTAATTATAACTTTTTATTCTAGTTATATATTAATATCAGATAAAAAAAATTCATACGTTTTATAGGAAAAAATTCGAAAAACATTTAAAATATAATTAATTTTTTAGAATTGTATTATTCACCAGCAACATACCACAATAAATGAATTAAATACATTATTAGATTTCACAATTTCTGAAAAATCGTGCTAAATGATAGAAGAAATTCCTATTATTTTTTAAAGTTGGCAAATCTTAAATCTGAAAATATTAATATAAAGATTTATGATTTTAAATGATGATTTAAAACATTATTAGTATTAAAGAAATACCTTTCAAAATTGTCACAATTGTATTAATCAAAAACATACTTTCGTAAATTAATCCTAATTTTCAAACTGAAAGCATTTCGTAATATCATTACAATCGAATATTATTATTTAATTCCAAACTAAAATTTAGTAATCCGAAAACAGTAAAAAAAAAAAAAAAAAAAAAACATTTTCACAGCAGAAATTAATTTAATCTTTTAAGTAACTGAAACTAATGTTTACATTTATTGTGAATGAGCTTTGTATCAGTCCTTTTAGCTAGTTTTCATGTGAAGGCAGACAAATGTTTTAAAAAACAACATCATAGTTTAGAATAGGAAATTAATCGTTTCTGAAAACAACTATTTTTTCCTATGTAACATAATTATTTAAATGAAAGTCATGACATTCATTCGTACTAGAATAAAAGTTAAAATTAAGTATGACTTACTGTTAAGTTTCGATAACAATCCGTGTAATAAAATATCCAACGATTTAGTGGAGGATATCAGATGATACACGCCGTGTACTTTCTGGATTTTTTTTTAAGAAACTCTGTATACCCCGTGTTTCTCAAATAAAGCTTTAGTCTATATCCTAGCCATGAACGTTCATGAAGATAACTTATACCCTCTGCTTATACAATATTCTCTGCATTTTTTAAGATCACAACGCTGATATGAATGTCCACATGTGTGGACCCACGGAACGAAGAGATTTTAAAATGGCGGATAGTTATCAAAATGCCGTAGACAGACACAAGACTCGCCTGGTTGGTTGATGATTACGTAATGCATACGTTACCCTCATTACGTCACAAGTCACTCTTTTTAGGGGTGACTTTTCTCCTTTAAAAATAATGCGTTTTAATACGAATTCGCAAATGCAGGGCCGTGCGAAGTGTGAGTGTGTGTGGGGGGGGACAGACGGGGAGTTCCACCCCCAAACATTTGCACATGCTGTTACAGTTGGAAAATTTACAAACTAAACTGACAAATTTGTCTAAAACTTTATAAAAAAATTATAATACACTTCCTATTTCTAATAAATTTGGCGAAAGTTACCAATATGATTAAGCTTTTTCCAAATATAAACTATATTATGTTTTTTAATTAAGATAACTTGGTAAAATTATAAAACTAGTTGGCAAATGTCGAGAACTATTTATGTTTGCTTTTCACTGAGTTGGCAAATAATGAATTTTGACTTAGCATTTTAAGGCTCTCTCCCCCACCAATAAAAAGCGTTCGCGAGGGCCCTTGGGTGGGGGGGGGGGGGGAGAAGAAGGCAATCGCCTTGGGAGCAGAAAGTGAGGGGTTCAAAATTTATACTACCAACCAGCCTTGTTTCTTCTTTTCTTGCAAAAAAAAAAAAAAAAAAAAAAAAATGTATATATTGGGGAGTTTTTTATTTTTTTTTTTTTTTTGTGACAAAAACACACATTCTGAAAACAGCATATGACTTCTTTCTTGGAATCCAAAAAGTGTTAGTTACAAACTGTTATAATTTACTATAGATACATTTAATCCACGTCTGTCTTCCAAATACCCTTAGCCAAAATGTAAGCAAAATTTTATATTATTTAGTTGTTAAAATTAAATCTTTTAAAATTGTATTGTAAACATGAAATATGTATTCAATTGAATTTAGTTGTGTTTTCACACTTATGACGCCTGCCACAAAAAAAAAGACGGGGAGAAGGGAGGGGGAGGGTCGCCAAATTGAAACTTTGCTCCGTGTGCAGTTTTCTTTTTGCACGTTGCAGCTTAAAAATGTCGCATATTGCTGATTTTTATTATTTTACTCCATATATTGGTTCAAAGATGAACGGAAATTTTCAAAAGTTTTTAGCCAGGATTTCGCTCTCATCATTCCAATGATTCTCTCACTCTCGATAATGGAGTGAGACAGTCACTCTCATCAGTGAAGTGACTCTCGCACTCTAGATTATAGAGTGAGATTATTCACTCCTTTGAATAGAATGGAAATTTTCACTCCTTTAGGAGTGTATTTTTACAAAAGTCACTCCAAAAAGAGTGAAAATGGCTCTTACTCTCTCAAAAAGTGAGCTTTTCACTCTTTCCACTTTTAGAGTGTATACGGTCAGATCTCGCAGAAATTTTAGGTACAAATTACCTTAAGTTCCGCAAATAACATGTGCGATTTCATCGTTGTTTGAGCCAGAAGATGCTAAAAAGTGCATGTTATGGTTCTAAAACTTTTTAGCATGGACATTTTTCATGGCACTTTTTAGCATGTTATAGCTTAAGCAAGGATTAAATCGCACATGTTATTTGTGGAACTTAAGGTAATTTGTACTTAAAATTTCTGCTCTAGTTCCACATGGTTTCCAATTTACCAATGTTTATTGCATTTTCAATTCCTTGTCTCGCTTGATACGTTGATACGTTTTAAAATTTTCTTATAAATAATAACACTTCATATTTAATTCACATAATACTTTATTTGGCATTTGCATATTCACTATTGTAAATGATCATTTGTATTGGTTTATAACGATTTATAAATATATATATGTTGTTGTTTGCTTGTTATTAAATATTTTTTCACATGCATCCGGGGTCGTCCTTCACCGAGATACTAATATAGTGTATTTTTTAAAATACTTCTGTTAAGGAATGGCTCTAAAACGAATCTAATGTTTAAAACTGTAAATATCACTTTTTACAATATCTGATAGCAGTACCGTTATTAAAGGGTAAAAAATAGTTGTATTTAACTAAGTCTTGTATTTAACACTTAAGGTAAAACGAAAGTTGTTGCATTCATAAACTGGGTTACCACAGCCTGAACAATGCATATTAACTTCTGCTGGATTGTGAATAAGAATGCCCAAAAAGCGTGAACCAGAAGCATGAAGCAATGCCGTAAACGATTAAGAACCCTACTAACCGATAATCCACTGCTCCAAAAAAGATTTACTCGTTTGTGATGAATGACGTGAATTGAATGTATCAGAACTGTTTCTCGTTATTTATTTTTGAATGGAAAATAGATCTAATAGATGAGGTATCTCAATATAGACGCTTAGATTTTAAACGTTAGTTTAGATATGGGTCATCTTGGATGATCACGATAACAGTCCCAGAACAGTGCCTTCTCAAGGTCTGGTTGTGGGTGATAAGTATTTTCAACTCCAATTTACTGTGAGAAAAGAGGATTTGCATGGAATCTGATAATAATTAGATAAGATGTAATTGAAATTAATGGAATACTAGATGTTTGATTTTATAAGAAATAAATGAGAATTATTCAATTATTAATGGAATATTTCAGATAAAAGTTGGAATCATTTAATTATGTTTTCGCCTAATTTGGAGTGTGTTGTGATTGTTTAATAACAAAATCTGCATTTAATTATGAAAAGAAAAAGAAAAAACTCAGATATTTATTTATTGCCGTTTTTCTAACACCTTTTTAAAGTTCCAAGAAATTTATCAAATCTAAAATAATAACTGTAAGTGTTAATCCCATTTCCAATTAGGCTTTATTTACAGTAAACTACACCACTCGATTTTTTAAAATTCTCTGATTACATTAAGAAAGTTCATTGGTAGAAGAGCTAGTCTAAAAGTATTTCTTTATTTCTGGCTTTAATTTAATTTAATTTCTGATTTTCGCATTGAGAATTAACATGTAATGAAATAGTTGATATCTTTTCGAATCAATAAAATTATATTGGTTCAAAAGAACAACATTTTTTTTTATTTTCTTTAGTTTTAAATTAAAGTATAATATGAACGCTTGATTGAAGAATCATTTCAGCAAGCAAAAGCTTGATTATGACAACATCTGGAACCTCAATAAGGATGCACATTGATGCTCAATTTACATCTATGCATTATATAATTTGAATGCCCCTGACAAATGCTCGATTTGTCAAAGCAGTAGTATGGAGCTGAAAGTATTTAAAACGGAATTGACAATGCACAAAACATTCCGAAATAGTATAAAACAGTACTTCGAAATACTAGAAAAGTTGGAATTTAGACGAAATACATAGTTTTACACCTACTAATATTTGAGGTATGGCTTGCTTTATTTTATCCACGATAACGAAATATTAGATTAGATTATTGATTTATAAATGGACTTTTAATTATTTGCATGTTCTATAACAAAGGATTAATTTAATCTTTAAAATATGATTTACTTATTCACAAGAAAAATTTATTGGAACTCATTTGAATATTGGTCGTTAATCCACAAAATCGGTTCTCTCTATCCTTCCCCAAGCACTCCCGATTCCTTCCTGTTTGTAATACTGTTTGTAATAATGTCCTTTGTCTATATAATTTCAGCTTTTGATAGAGCCATCACTACTGGTTATGAGGATATTCCTTGGTACCAGAATGCATTAATTTGATGCAAAATTAAAAGATAAACACAATAAAGGACTTTTAAGGAGATAAATTTTAATCATATTAAATCCAAAGATTAAAAAAAATATATCAAGCTTGAACACAAAGAAAAAAGGACATTCCTTATTCTAAATTTCAATAAAATTATAAGGTTGTTGTTTGAGTTGAAATCAGCTCGCTCCAATTGATGGCTTAAAATCTCTGTAGAAAGTTGATAACATCTTTAAAAAGGGCATATCAAAGTCTATCTCTCTCCCTCTCTCTGTCTCTTTTTCTTACTTTTTTTTTCTTTTTTTATTTAAAAGTGTTTATTATTTGGCACAGTGTCCCCACTGGAGACGTTAGCTTATATAAAGTTACGATTTAAATAAAATATAGTTATATTTTATTTTATTGGGTTCGTGATGTGCTATGTTTCTTTTGTGCAATCTTTTTTAACACTTTCCAACATTGCTGAAAAGTGTTTTATTTGTCTTTCTGCCATTTATCTTTTTTTCTGTCCGTGCTCTAACTCTCTTAAATATGCTCAAATTCCGATGTAATTAATATGTATTATTAAAGTTTACAGTAGTGTGTTCACTATTGAAAATGGTTTGTGTAGCATTTGTGACAGGAACATTATAAAAAAAAATCCCGTTGCATTATAATCAGTGCGGAAACATCGTTACACTATTATAAACATGGTGAAATTTATATACATTTATGAAATGCACTGAAAAATTCTTTCTGTAGAAAAGGTTGGTATGCATTTGTCATTCATTTAGAGCACACTTAAAAAAATTCAGATATATAATAGTCTAGGTGGAACAATTGCCTGCAAAAATTCTTTTAAAATGTTACATTATTTCAAACATAATTAAATTTCGCCATATTATTGAGGTGCACTTCAATATGATTATTATAGAATATGACGCACAATCATCCTTCATTTACAAGGATACACAAGAGATTTTGGTTACAGTACTTGCTATGACCAATAAAAACTTTAGATGCATTTTTATATTTAATTAAATTTTTTCATACTAAATAGTGTGTATAAATTCCATAGTCCATAAATAGGGCTACACAAAATAACTAGATTTTATTCAGTTATGAATTTTACAGCTGAATTAACCATATTTAGTATAGGCTAGAAGATTTTTGTAGAAAATAATGAAATTTATATACAAGACCAAGCAAAGAGCTAGATACATTGCTGTGTGTGGATGCGGTAATTTCTGAAAGTACGCTTTCAATTATGTTGTGGGCTTTTCTCTTCTCCTTAATTAAATACAGTTGATACATGAGGAATGTATAAATATCTATAGAAAATACATAGGGCTGTACAAAATTAATCGAGTGCATTTCCGTCTATTAGGTAGAAATTCTTGAAGGTTAATTTTCCAGTATGGGATACGCTTTGTAAATAACTTAATTTTTAGCGTACTAAGAATACAAATTTGTAGATCATTCACATCACAAAAGAATTTGAATACTTTTCTGTTAATTTCTGAAATCTGGCTTTACCTTTTTAAACGCGGAAGTTCTGTTGCAGTATGCTGGAAATGTTGGAAAGCGTTTCAGAATCTATGCTTAACGCATTATTTTTTTTTCTTATTAACTATAAGAATAACGATAATTTGACAGATAGTGTTTTATTTTTGATTATCAATGTTTTATACTTGTTTTTGTTTTATGTTTTTTAGCGCATATCGGTTTCGGTTCAGTCGGCCATTTCTTTCGCATATGTAAAGAACTTGCAGTATAAAAAAAACCAAGGCTCTGGATGGTTTATTGATTTAAAGTATCTACTCGTTTCTTTTAAGCAGATCTTGTTAACAACGGGTTTTTAACAAATACACTTGTATTCCGCTAAAAAAAAAAAAAAAAAAAAAAAAAAAAAAACAATATAACTAGGAAGTTACCCTGATACAATGATAAATGTACTTAAAATAATACTAATAATAATTGAAATTCTGAAGCTAAGTTTATTTAGATTTATATGATTTTTTGTTTAACACAATATCGATTTAAATAGCTTTAAAAAATTACATTATTATTTGTTTATTTATTTATTTTCGTGGATGCGATAAAATCTGTAAAATGTTTTTGTACTTTTTTTATGATTTTTTTAGCTACAGAAAATAAAAAAGGTTTTGTTGTTTAGCATCATAGACAAATATAAAATGAAATCTATGAATTTTTACCACATTTTCATAATGTTTTACGTGTAGTTGCCATGATAGCTAATTAATTTAATTTTTTTATATTGATAAAACTCAAAACCTTAAAAATATGTCTTAAAAGTATTTATGTTTAACATGTTCTTGCCAAGATATCCATTTATTCTTTGTAATACATCGTATGTTTCATACCTTTTTTTTTAGCCATTTATTTTTTATTTGTATTTTATTACTATTTTCAATCTGTATCGAATTAAACATTTTTTCTTCTTTTTCAGTCAGTATTCCAGTACCTTCAACTAAAACAATATTGAAAGTTTAGAAGCATATGTTCAAAGTTCAACAAAGTATGTTCTGCTGTTCTGCATATTTAAAAAAATAAATAAATAAATAAAATCTTATTTGAAGTAACTAATTTATACAGAAGAAATCGTGCTTATAATGACAATTTATTTTTTGTTCAGTGCTGAGTAGATTAAATTGTTTGTAAATTTAATTATTATTAGTTGCAGTTACTTACTTGATTCCTTATAAGGTAATAACAGTAATTATATATTTCATTCAGTTACTCATTTGTTATACAGATGCATATTATATATATGTGTATGTATACTATATTTTCAGTAAAAATTACGTCGTTCATTATATTTTAATGAGATCTAAGCGCGAAAAAATCGTTGATAGATCCTTGTTTTATTATAGTCAAGAGTTCATATCTTGAATTTTTTTTTATCATACTCTTGAAAATTAAAAAGAAAAATTAAAATAAATAAATAATATCCAGCATTTTCATCGAAATTCTTATTTATTTTTCATAGATATCTAAAATGCTTTTATTGCCCTCTTCAAAATCTCTTATTTGTCGAATTTATTCACTCCAGAAATAAATTTCAGTTGATATTTTTCCTATGACATTTATTTGCAAATGATATATTTGATGATTTATTAAATGTAGATAAGGAATTCCAAATGTATGACAGACGAAAAGATTATTGTGAGAATAAATTCTTCTCAAATTTTTGTGAAGAAAATGCAGAAATGGATCAAGCAAAGGATGAAAAGTTAATGCGAAAGAAGCCAAGAAAACACTGAAACTATAGCAAGGATTTCTTGATTCATCAGAAAATGATTGGTGCAGAATTCATTTGGTGACATTACTAAAATGATAAAACTCCACGCTTCTAAAAACATTTTATGAAGCGGCAGACTTCGCGTAAGGACATTTTTTTAAAAAAGCTATGTACTTTTACAAAGAATTGGACAGTATTAAGTCCCAAGATTAGCATTTCTGACACGGTTTTCAATTTATAAAAACATCGAGAAAATAATTTGTAAAAAAGTATTTGTTCGCATTTTTCAGATGAATCATTTTTTAGCTATGGCGTGTACTATCTCAACCCGAAACACAGCTTCCAGGATTGATATTTTACAATTTTTCAAAACCCTGATAGCTGAAAAATTCTTTATCGCGATTTCTTTCCCGTTCCCTGAGATGAGAGATATCGAAGTTGTATACTGTTAATTTTTTTTCTGTGAAATTGCTGAGAATTTACGGGTAATCCATTATTTTAAGTCTTGTGTAAAATTACAGAGATTAGGTTAAATAACAGAGAAATTATTCCGTAAATTCACAATAGACTCTGTAAATTAACATCATTAAAATACACAAGACACTGCAAATTTATTTTTGATGATAATAACTTAATTTTGTTCAAAATCAGTATCAATTCAAATTCTTTCAGGCTGACTGAATACCATGGGCGTAACTACATAATTTTTCTAGGGGGGGCCATGGTCTCAACTCTTTGATAATTTCCAAACGAAAAAAATAAACATTTTTATTAAAACTAGGGTTACACCGAATATTCGGTATCTATTCGGTATTCGGCTATGTTACCAAATATTCGGTTTGGCCGAATATCAAAATATTTAGCTGAATCCAAAACTTGATAAAACCTTTTAAAACACATTTTTAAAAACTTATCACAATTTCTATTTTTAACAGTCAATTTATAAATATATTTAAAATAATTAGAAAGAAAATCATATTTGAATAAAATAGAATATTTTTACATTATTTGCTATTTGTAAAGTATAACTTAAGAAAATTAACCATAAGAAGGATTAAAATAGTGATTTATAAGGATTCTGCTTAGGACTAAATGATGTGCAGATGCAAGTTCCGACATTTTGTTTAATGAATAATCTGTTTCTTGCTTTTCCCAAATAAAAGTCCTTAAACAAGAAAGAAAAACCTTTGAGACTAGTAACAGCCATCAAGGCAGATAATTTTTGTTCATGAAACCATAATCATAATCAACTTATTGAGTCATAAGTACATTGTATTTCATCTCACTCTAGGTCAAATTTGTGTTTTCGTTTGTTGCTTTAACAATAAATATAATACTATATTTTCAACTCACATGCTTTGATTTTTGTAAAACATGATATGATGGGAAGGGTGGAAATAGGCCACCATTCACAACAAAAGAATTATGAGCTAAACATTCCTTAATTCAGAAGTAAGTTAAAAGTATTTGTACTTTATATTGAAAAAAAAAAATCTTGAGATATTTAAAAAGGACAATTATGAGACTAAAGTTTTCCTTTAACCAGTTTTTCATTATTTCTCTTTGATTTTAAAATGTTTGTTTTAATTCATAGAAGAAACCGTGAAATTAAGAATTTTATTAATTAAAAAAGTCTCAAAAATGTGCTTCTTAAATAACTCAAGCAGATTTTTTTCAATACTAAATACTTTTATAAAAAGATCTTATTTATCAAAATGTAAGTTTCTTTTATTAAATATTATGTAAAATTGTTTTAAAAAGCAACATTTTAATAAAAAATACTTGAAACCGAATATTCGTAATTTGGTCCAACAATTACTATTCGGCTATCAAAATATTCGGTATTCGGTTCACCTATCGGCCGAATTTTCGGCATTCGGTCAAAATCACTATCCGGTGCATCCCTAATTAAAACTAATAATACACAACAGAAAACTCACCTATTGATACATTCCTGGGTACTGGTTAATTCACACGTATTGTCGATTAAAGAAACTCAGACAGAACTTTCTTTTATTTTATACTTTTTTTAATACTACACATAAAGTTTTTTTTTCAATAAATTTTTCAAATGGGGGAGAAAGAAAAAAAATCATATTGAAGTCTAATCAGTTTTTAATGTGCCCAAAATCGTGAAAATATTTGACTTATTACAAATATTAAAATTAAATCAAAAATAGAACAATTAGTTGATTCAATATGCTTTTTTCTTCAACTGCTATCATGTCCCCACCACGTCCTGGAAATTGTATAAAATTCGTTATCACAACGCCACCAGCAAACCGATTTTTCTCCAAAATTTTCTCCGATACTTATTGCATAAAATTTTTAAATAAAATAAATGTTACATACATCTGAGTTGTAAATTTTGTTGAAAAATTTTGTTTCATGTCCTTCTGCAAATGGCAACACGTAGAAATTTTAAATAAAATTTTAGTTTTACAATTTTCTGTACTGCAAATTTGTAAACTGAGAAATATCGCACATTTTTAATTTTTACACCGTCGTATAGGAAAAAAAATTTACTTTTAAATGCAATTTGTTCGAAAGCTGTATCTTAATTTGTTTTTGAGTTATTAATTTTTTTGTAGTTTTTAATACTTTTTTGTCATTGCAAGTATTCCATAAATGCGGACATTATGCTGTGGAAAAGTTTCTCGATTCCTATGGATTCAGCCTTAGACAGAGTTTACTGTAAATTTTTTCTCCCATTAAACGGCATAAAAATTGAAAATATGCAGTGTTTAAAAGTTAAAAAAATTGCAGTAAAATCGAAATTTAATTGCCTGCTGTTGCCACTTACGTACAGACACATTTGCGCTTTATAATATAGACTAGCTGACCCACCCAGCGTTGAGCGTTATAACTTTAAGCCCGTTATAACTTTAAACAAAATTCAATTTTGAATTTTTTTTATCTTTTAAAAATCTTTTAAATGAACCTAAATTCAGGGATCTTATTAATTTTCGCAGCGACTAGCGTGTTCCCAGAATATCCTCTTTCCGAACGAAACTACAGCTCATATTCAAAATATTAGAATAATTACCTTTTTTTTAGAAATTGAAAATATCGTTTGGTAATTTAATGTCTTGTAATGAAAATATGCAAACGATATTTTTATTAAGAACTTATTGTTGATTAAACTTACTTGTTATCACGGAGTAAGCTTGTTATCTTAAATTTAATATCATTTTTGAAAAGATTAATTGCAAAAAAAATTATTTTGAAAAGTCAAAATATTAGAATATTTATTCAAGTGGTTCAAAATATTAGAATATTTCACATTAATTCTCCTTTAATTATTACCAATTCTTAACTGGTGGCATCATTGATTAAATTCAGACTATTTTATTTAAAATCAGTATTCTTTTTTGCAGTTTGTTTCTTTTTCGTCTTAAAATGGGCCGTGTGAGTGATATTCCTGAATCTACTAAACTTCGTATGGTTGATTTGTATCGGCACGGTAAAAATCAATGTTTTATAGCGAATTATTTACATTGTTCGCAATCGAGCGTTAGTAAAATACTAACACAATATTCGAAAATTGGAAAATTTCAAAATAATCGCCGAAATGGTGGCCGAAAACCAAAAACATCTGCTAGAGATGACAGGAAACTGAAGCGTATAGTTAAGAAAAACCGTTTTAAAAGTGTGCGATTCTTGCACCGAAAATGGAAAGAAGAAGGAGTTGAAGTTTCTACATCGACAACATTAAGACGTCTCCATAAATTTAAATTTGAATCTCGTGTACCGAAAACAAAACCTCTCATGACTGCAAGACAAAAGCGTATAAGATTGAATTGGTGTAAATCAAGACGTTTATGGAGCAATGAAGATTGGAAAAATATATTATTTAGTGATGAAAGTATGTTTTGTGTTTCATGTGGTAATCAAGGTATTCGAGTTTGGAGAATGAAGCAAGAAGCATTTGATAAAGAATGCCTTAAACGTTCCGTAAAATTTGCTGCTAGTGTCATGGTTTGGGGTTGTATGAGTGCAGAAGGACCTGGAAAGTTATGCATCGTCTACGAAAAGGTTAACTCTCTGATATATCAAGAAATTTTAGAATATTACATGATTCCATCATCAGAAGATTTATTTGAAGATGATTTCATCTTTCAACAAGATTTAGCGTCCCCGCATACCTCGGTGTCAACTAAAAATTGTTTCCGCCAACGCAACATTAGAGTACTTCCTTGGCCACCAAATTCACCAGATCTTAATCCCATCGAAAGCTTATGGTGTATAATGAAGAAAAAACTTCAAGAAAATCCTCCTTCAAGTAAAACTGAGTTAGTGGCACGTATAAAGTCTATTTGGGCTAATATTGATAGAAATGTTTGTAAACACCTTGTATATAGTATGCAAGATCGATTGTACGCTGTTATGAAAGCTAAAGGGGATGCTACAAAATATTAACTACCATTTACTTCATATTCATAAGGTAATATTGTTGCGTAAAATAAAATATTCTAATATTTTGAACCAATCTAAATTTTATTCTAATATTCTGGTGTGTTTAGGGAAGCTGTATACCTAATTTATTGTGCTGTATTTTATATTTTATAAATGTTAAAATCTTATCTAAACATTCCGGATTTAATTTATAAGAAATTTAATTGCATTTACTTAGTATAAAAAATAAATAAATGACAAATAATTTTTTCTTATTACTTTTTCTCAATTATTCTAATATTTTGAATATGAGCTGTATAGGATTTGGAACCCACAACCGAAAGCGGACTGCACTGCACTGGAAGTGCTCAGCTTGTGTTTCGTAAAAATCAAGCCCGTAAAATACGAAAAAATAATGCATCACTAATGTTCGAAAAAGCTATTAGCTGAAGCTAACATAAAATTTCATAATTGTCATCTGCTGAATTGTTATCTAAGTTGAATGAGCCAAATCCCATTGAAATTAGACTTTTAGAACTAAATTAATGAATGCTCCCCAAAAGGTTGAAGGTCAGGAAGGGTCATAGACTCAATTTTAAAATTTTGCACTAAGAAGGTGAGAAAATTGGAGGGGGGAATTTTTCGCGCAAAAAATGTTTAAAAGGCCCTGAGCCGGCCCCTATTATTCTTGGGGGTGAGGATAGGGGCAGTGTCTTATATAAAATGTAAAAACATGGGATGGGATTTCAGGTTTAACCCCCCCCCCCCTCCCCTCACACACACAAATATACCAACAGCCATTTAAAAGCTATAAGAAGATGCATAAAAATAGTAAGATATGATCTAAAATATTAATGTCTGTTAAAAGCAAGGTAAAGTATAATTAGCATAAAATGTTTCCCATTCAACTGTTTCAATTCTAGATAACAGGAGCCTCTATTTGAACGCAAAATTAAAGAGTGAAAAAATTAGGAGAAATGCAATACCTGTATGCAACTGCTCTTTCTCTCTTTTTTTCTTCTTGGAGGGTGAGGGAGAGGGGTTGAAGGAGAGGTATTTTTATGAAAACGATAAATACCATAAATGCTAAATTTATTATGATTATTTATATTTTACATTTCGTCGGCTTTTATGCATCATATATTTACTAAACATTGCTGTATGAACATGTAATATAACAACACTGTTTATTTTATGAATAACAACGGTTTATAAGCTACCTCAGACGAATCTCTTGGCTGCACTATTTTGCATATATACAATACCACCTCTGAATAGCAAACACATTGAGACTCTGGAATTTGGATGCTATTCGGTGGGTGCGCAATTCAGGGGGAAAAAATTAAAACATACAAATATTATAGAAGTATTGGGGGATTGAAAAAGTTCTCTAAATAGAAATTTCTGTTTTCTAGGAGTCTAAATTAAAAAAGTTTGACTATATTTAAAAAAATGCAAAATAGATAATAAAACAAAGGAATATTGTATAATTTTCTTCCTCCACTTAGGAAAAAATTGCCACAAACTTCTTTCCTACATGGCTCGGAAGCCAGAAATCCGAGCCAACTAGGACGGAATATGCAGAATTTGGAAATAACAAAAGAGTAAAGGAATAATTGAATTCAACTTAGAAATGATCTAAAATCAATATAATTATAAAATATTTTAAAAAGGTATATACAGAACAATATGCCACGAGACATCTCTTAACAGCTCACAAACGGCACTATAATATGCGTGTATGGGACTACAACTGAAGAGATAGATATGATGTTCTGTGTTCCAGAGCAAAAAGAATCACTCTCATATCTGGCTTATCTGTAGTTGTTTATCATTTGTGAGACACTGAGTGTGCCCCCCCCCCCCCCCTCATAAATAATGGCATAGAAAACTAATAGTTGCTTTTTATTCGGTTTTGCTATTATTTATCATTTATAGCACTACTGCTCTTTTAAATATTTTTTATAAAAAATTGTCATATTTTCACTATAAAATATTTGTAGGGGGTTCAGCCAAAATTCTAGGGGGGTCCAGGACCCCCCTGGACCCCCCCTTCCTACGCCCATGCTGAATACTCAATCTTCAGTCAGGTCAGCCTGAAAGAGTTTGAAGTTTTCGAATAATTTCAAACGGCTGTATAATTTATTTTTTACACAATTTGTTTCCAGCTGTCCTGGTATTTGAATCCGCGACCTCTTGACAGCGGAAGAAAAAAACACACTACTGAGAGAGCTATAGCAGCTTTTGTTACTTCGTTCAAAATATGTCTTTTATGATTCAGTGGGAAAAAATCGATAAAAAACCCCACTAACAAAGAGGAGATGCTTTTTCCCTTTTTAAATTATTCTAACATAAAAAAATAAATAAAATAATAATAATAATAATAATAATAATAATAATAATTATTATTATTATTATTATTATTATTATTATAATTATTATTGAAATATTTCTTATAAAATTGCGAAATAATTTCATAAGTGTTTATTTTGAACTTTAAGTTTTGACGAAGATAAAATATGTTTAAATAAAGATGAAATCCCAACAGGGAAATGTCAGTAAAATGATGACCGAGAAACTCGATCGGATGATGCCTTTAACCAAGAACTAGTGTAAATTTACAGAGTCTCGCGTTTTTTTCCTGTGTTTTTACAGAAATTTTTATCAGTGTACTGTATTCAGGCCCCGACTGGCTACACTGGGGGCCCTCGGCTAGAGACTGAAAATGGGCCCCTTATTGAGGAAGATATTTTGAATAGAATGGTAGAATATATAACATTTTAAAATTAGGCTTAAATGCCTAAAAACCATATTTAGCTATTTTGTCACTTGGAAAATAATTGAGCAAAAAAGTTAACTTTTTTTGGTGCAGTCTTCTTACTTTCATAATAAATATTAATATTATTTTATATACCGTACCTAAATTAGTTCCAAATTAGAAAAAATATATACTAATTAATTACAAGTAGTGTATTACTTAAAAAGAGAGGGGTATTTATTTTTAGATTTAAGCATCATAATTACATCGTTGAAGCCATTATATCTTAAGTGCTACTGTAATATTTAAGTAGCCATTAAAAAGAGATACAATGATAATAAAGAAACAAGCATATTGAAAAAAAGCAAAGTTATCTTTAATTTTGATTTAATTGGTACACATTGTAAAATAGATTTTATAAAATTTACAACAGTTAAGAAATGTTTTTTATCGTGAACGGATATTGACGGGGACGCATCATACTGCACGGGGGGAGTGTCGATAGAGGAGTGCCGGACTGTCAGGCGAGCTGCAAAGTAGCTGTCACCTTTGGATTAAACCGGATTAGCGCATTGGCGTGAATTTGTAAGGAGTATGTAAGGGGCATCCATTTTGTAGCCTGGTGGAATTATAGAATTTTAAACAGTTCTTCAAGAAAACAAAATGCGACTGTAGTGAAAAGACTGTAGTGACTGTTTGAAAAGTTTCTAGGAATACAATTTAGACAAAAAGTAGTACAAAACAGACATATTGAAAAAATGGGATATATGGGTAGAAGGTAAAAATGATTAAAACCATAATGCGAGTTAATTTACAAGCATGGTTAGACAGTCATCTTTTATTGCATTTTCAAAGAATTATTTTCATTTTATTCCTCTGTCAAAGATTGCCAAACGATTTTACGCCTTCCAAGCCATTAAGAGGCTACTTTAGTCAAGCGAAAAGACCCATTCGCTAATGCTAATACTATAAAATAAATTTATAAAGATATCTCGGTTACATTTCGATGTTTAATTTTTTTTTTCACTGGATAGATTAGATCGATCTGTACAAAGGACGTTTTTACTTTTTTGTTTTTGTTTACAGATGTTTTTAATGAGTATACTTTAATTTACTTAAATGATGTTTTATTTGAATGAGCATACTTTGATTTTTGAAACCAGTTTCAAATATTAAAACATTCTCAAAAAAAAAAAAAAAAAAAAAAAAAAAAAAAAAAACAGCAATCGAAATTGAAGAAGTAAAAAAATGTCTTGTACAGGCCAATTTTTGCTATCCATTGCAAAATTATATAAAAATATTGAAATGTAACCGAGATACTTTTGCACATTTTTCTCATTTAGCATTAGTAAACGAATCTGTTTGAATTCGTGACTAAAAGATTTCGTATTTAAAAGAAACTAGCATGCCAAATTTTTAAAAATTCTTGCCGGCTAGGCCTACAGACGCAGATTAATTTTGAAGTGCTCATTTCAACAATAAAAATTAAAATATGATAGAAATAAACCGAGTTTAACAAGTTTATTTGGCCGCTTTTAAAGAATTTTTATTTTATTTTATTTATTTATTTATTTATTTATTTATTGTCAGAGCTGGTTTTATTAGAATCATCTTATGCGTAATTCGGCTCAAAATCCTCACTTTGACAGCATATTTTGAAATATATTCTGGATTTATCCAACCATCGACCAATACGCATTTGAGAACAAATTCGAAATAAAAATTAGTTAGAAACTAGGCAATTTGTTGTTTGAATACATTCTGTATTCTTCAATCATGATCGCTTCCAGAAATTCTGTTCAAAACGTCCACTTTGGCAGCATATTTTGAAATATTCTTCAGTTCTTGTAAGTCACAGCAACTTTGGATTTGAACATCTCTGTCAGACTTTTAGATATGGAGATCAAAATTTTTTTGATCAATTCAGGAACGTATAAGGAATAATTTCCTATACGGGAATTTTGTCTTACGGGGCAGCATAAAAATTTAAATTTCGTGCTTTTTCAAATAGACAACCCCCCCCCCCCCCCAATGGAGCTGCAATTAGTGTCATCACATTTTGCCGCCTTTTTTATGAAACTTTGTTTCTGGAAGTAAGTGCCTAGAGGCGATATTAAAGGAGCTAGCCTGTTTTGCTAATTACGACTCACCCTCTCTCGATATTTATATGCTTACATATAGATAGATAGATTAATGAAGTTTTTTATTGATTATAGTTTTGGGATCTAAAGGTCATAATCGGTGTAGATTTGAAAAAAAAAAAAATGCATAAATTGTAACATAAGAACGATCGCAATAGGTAGTATTCTATACAAAATCTACTTTCTTAATTAACCTTCTTAATAATTTTCGTTTTCACCCATAATCATTTAATTTTAATTTATTTTTTCCAGAAAGAAAACAGGAAAATAAAAACAAGTTTTCTGTTCAACATTTAAAAAATTAAGGAAATTTTAAATGTCACAGTATATATAAGGTGAGTCATAAATATCGAAACAATAGGCTATCTCCTTAAATATAGCCCCTAGACTCATGCTTCCAGCTGCAAAAATTATCAAAAAAGGTGAATTTTTTGATAAATTGCAACTCCATGGAGGGGGGGGGGGTCTATTTGTAAAAATACGAAAATTAATTTTTTATACGGCCCCTGTATGGCAAAATTCCCAATTAGGAAATTATTGCTTACCCATTCCTAAATTTAAGAAAAAAAAATTCTCCATATCTGAAAATTTCCCAGAGATATTAAAATCCAAAATTCTCAAAAATTCGTGAATTCGTTTTCATGCCTGAAAACGAAGAGTTTTTACTTCATTTTGAAATCAAGTGTGGGATCATCCATACATTATTCGTTATTAAATGTATCGAACGGTAGAGGTCTGCACGGGCCCGGGCCGGGCCGATAAAAAAATTTAACGGGCCTACCGGCCCGTTATAAAGACTTAAACAAAACGATAAAATATCAGCTATTTTCATTGAATATGGCTTTAACGAGAACAAATATAAATGTACGTCATGGGCCGATATTAGTTTGACAACATCAATACAGAAATATAACTTGTACATTGTAGAGATCGGCATAAGTCAGTTACTTTGTCTGACCCGAGCTGAATATTTTTTAAGATTGCTCGTGCTGGGCCGAGATGAGGTTTTGCATTGTTTTTCTACATATTGTCGAGCTGTGCTGGAACCAGACTTAATTGCTCCCAAGATGTGTAGGAACTTATGTTAACGCAACCTTTGGAAATATATTTTTCATGGTTCTTAAATTCACTTTTCAACAAAGGGAAAGTCTGACACATTTTCTGATTAATTTTTAACTGTAAAGATATAAAATCGAAAACCTGGCTATTGAAGAGATTTGGAATCGAATGGCGTTTTCCATTTTTGGTAAATATGATACTTGTATTTACTTGTTGAGATATAAGAAATTCTTGCACGTGATTGCATCTCCCTTCCCACGCTGACGATTCCGAACTATCGAATCAAAATGCTAACTTTGACAATATTTAAATTGCTTGCATAAAAAAAGGATAACGCCGTTCGATTACATAGTTTCTGAATAAAAACACCAGCTAATCTTATGCATTTCAGAAAAGAAATGAATTCAGAAATTCTTCAGAAAGTAGCTCTTTGGATTTGATAAAATGATATATGAGAAATGATCTTTAATAAAATGATATAGAAATATTATTATAAATCTACTCTTTATTATATAGCTTCAAAAGCTATGTTTTTAACTTTTTTTTATTTTTTTATTTTTAACCATATTAATTTTCAATAAATCTTTATTTGAATGTTGAAAGTCCAAGAATCTAAGTAATCATTAATGTTGCTATTGTGTATTTTGTGTAAAATATACTGTAAAATCATACTATAAGTATGGATACAGTATTCTTTAAAAAATCTTATTTGTATGATAAAAATTTGAATTTTTTCTGAATAGTGGAAAATTTGTTGGCTGGGCGGGGCTCGGGCCAAACTTTTGAGTTTTACATCGAGCAAAGCCGAGACTTCGAAATTTCGGCCCGTACAGAACTCTAGTTTAAGCATGCGTGTTTAATACGTATATATATGTCAAAATGCATACCTACGTGTAATTATAAATATGTAAATATTTGGTGTTTTGATATCGATATATCAGAAGAGAATAATTCTAACTTAATAAATGCTGCAATAATATAAATTTGTTTAATATGCCAAAAATAAAATAAATAATATACATATATATCTATATCTATCTATCTATCTATCTATATCTATCTATCTATCTATCTATCTATGTATATATATGCGCATTAGCGTGGAGCGAAAAAAATTATTTTTTAAAAATCAAAAACGGGTAGGTGCCAAAAGTTGCCTTTATACTAGTACATCAACTGCGTGAAATTTTACCGCTGAAAAAAAATGGCTTGAGTCTGCGCTTTTGCTCCAAAAATCGAAATTTTGGGTAAAATTTGTCATTTTTTGACATTTTTTCAAAAAAATTAAAAAATTCCTACAGAGCTGGTTATTATTTAAAAGTGTTACTTAAAACTTTATATTTATTTGCTTAACATATTTAAACCATAAAACAATATCTTTAGTTTGTATAGCTGTAGCAAAACAGACAACTTTTGGTAAGAAAACAGGATTATCACTCTATTGGGACATACAACGAATTGTTGTTTTTAATACAGCTCTTTTTTTCAAAACTATCTTGGACATGCGTCGTGGAGGTGGCTATATTTCATCACCCACCCATTCCATCTATTTGATTATCTTAGTACAGTGTTCTATTTAATATTGATTTGTGATTTTCTTTATCAAAATTTGGCATGTTTTCGATGCATCCATATAGTTTATCTGTTCTTTGTATACACATGCGCTGTGACTATATTCATCTATATTTTTACAACTTATACAAAAAATGACAAGCAGAATAATGCATGGGAATATTATTAAAGGGATCTATTCGGTCATTTATTATCTTTATCAAACTTATATCCAGATGATAAATAGCTATTGAAAGCTCTGTAACCACAACATTTTTTTCAGTCAATTATATTTTTTTACGTAATGATCTGCTTCAAAAATGATTTCAGGTATTTCAACTATAAATATGCCATCATTTTTTCTATTTTTGCATTTTTTATATGTTGAGAAGCGAGCTGTTCAATGTAAAGGTGATCGTCAGAGAGAATTGCAAAGAGAATTTGTTCTTCATGTGCAGAGCAACCGTTGTTGTTAACTTTTTTGATCTAGTTTTCTAAGTGTTTTCGTAGCCAGGTGATTTCTGATTAACTTTTAGATCCCCTTTTTATAAGTAGACAACATTTGATGGTGAACTGCCCTGGGCATAAACTTTTAATGCATAGTATTTTTTGAGAAAATGTACAGACTCTAATCGACAATAAGTACTAATTTAAAATAATTCTATTTGTCTCTGTGAACCATTTTGCATGGGGTAAGCTTAGAATTGTGTATAATATTGGATCATATGCTACTTTAACTCCAGTGAATTTTCTCTGCATCAATTATTAGAGAAGTCGATATAAAATGTTCTAGTCTACATGGATCAATAGGAAAATCTTTGTCTACATATTATTCACTTGCTATTACAATTTTGTATAACATAGAGAATAATTTGGAAAAATTATTTTCTCAAATTGAGATATACTCAGAACAGGCTAGAAATTTCTTCCGGGACTGTAAAGCTAATTCATAAGGAAAGCTATTTCTCAAAAGAACTGGGGAATAGAAAGTTAGAAAATACCTCACACAAAAGACAGCTTATAAAGCGAATAAAAATTTCCGCATTATATAAACACAGATTAGCAATCAGAGTCCATAGGTTCACTCATAAAATATATAATCCAAATTTATACCGCAGGATGTTTTATACCAAATGTCATATACACCTAAAGAATAGATCTAAGAACTTATTGGAAATTACTCGACTACGAAACAACACAGGAAACAACATAATACAAATATTAAAAATTCTTTAGAAATATTGTTGCTTTACACGCAAATTTTGTTTGTAATCCTCTGTGATGATCGTCATAATATTAAACAGCTAGCTTCTCAGCATATATTAAATATAATAGGTACAGTAAATGATGGTATTCTAGAAATTGAATTAGTACAATCAATTTTTAGGCAAATCATTATATATAAAATGTATTTGATTAAAAAAATGCTGTGGTAACAGAACTTCCAATCATAATGTAAATGTATGAAATTTTAATGAAAATAATAGACTGCTGAATAGGTTCAATTAACAACATACTCAATAGATTACTCAACTTCTCTTCTGTTATACAAGGTATAAAAATATACGTGCAGCCAAGTCACACAACCATCATCCAAAGAAAAATTACACTACTTTGATACATAGAAAACTTATGCCCGTCTTCGGGAAAAAAAAATTCAATACATAAACAAAACACTGGGGCTAGATGTTCGGGTGGTTGGGACGGTTGTGATGTGAAATGCAGCTACCTCCACGAGTTATATCTAGTGTAGTTTTGAAAGCAGCTAAGTAAGAAATGCATTCAAAACAACAATTCGTTGTATGTTCCTATAGAAAGGTAACGCGGATTTTTCACCAAAAGTTGTCAGATTTGCTCCAATTATACAGACTAAAGATATTGTTTTATGGTTTAAATATGTTAAGCAAATAAATATAAAGGTTTAAGTAGCACTTTTAAATAATAACCAGCTCTGTAGAAATTTTTTAATTTTTTTGAAAAAATGTCAAATTTTACCCAAAATTTCGATTTTTGGAGCAAAAGCGCAGACTCAAGTCATTTTTTTTCAGCGGTAAAATTTCACACAGTTGGTGTACTAATATAAAGGCAACTTTTGGCACCTACCCGTTTTTGATTTTTAAAAATTAATTTTTTTCGCTCCACCCTAATGCGCATATATAACACTTCGCTCTATTAGTATTAAAAATTCGTACTTGAAAAATAAATTCAATAATAATTCAGTAATTTTCTGTAATATTTTTTATAAGTATATTATTATCACTATACTTTTTCTTTAAGGAGGTTTTAAAAAAATATATTTTTCCTCACCTATACTTTATCCCCACTATCAGAAAATGGATAACGCCATTCGATTACATAGTTTCTCAATAAAAACACTTGCTAATCTTATGAGTTAAAAAAAAAAATGTATCAGGAAGTAGAGCCTTAAGATTTGGAATATATAATAAAATGATGTAGAAATATTTTCATAAATCTACTTTTATTGTACATCTACAAAAATTGCAATGTTTTTAACTTTCTTTTTTTCTTTCATTCTAAACCATATTAATTTCTTAATTAATCTTTAATTGAACGTTTAAAGTCTAAGAATCTAAGTAATCATTAATGTTTCTAATGTGTATTTCATGCAAAATATACGATAACATCATTCCATAGATATGTACGCAGTATTCTTTAAAAAATCGTAATTACATGAAAAAAATCTGAATTTTTTAGAAATAGTAAAAATTGTGACGGGCCAGATAGGCCGGGCCTAGAAAGGAAAAATATAAACGGGCCGGGCCGGACCCGGGCCTGGAAATTCCGGCCCGTGCAGACCTTTATCGGACGGTACGCATATAGCGTACCCTCGTCAGTGCTGACTGTGCGGTCTGTGTCAATTGACGACGGTACGCTGTATGCTACCGAAACCGGTCGGCTGTTTATATACAATATTTGGTGCTTTTTAACGTTGCTAGTTATTGTATTCCAATGACCCTTAGAACCCAAAACTATCCCCAGTTTAACACTTTATACATCTATCTATTTATTTATATAATTCTTTGATGATCATGATAACTTAAAAAATTCTGCGCAAATGTCTTCCGAACTAATACATAAAATCAATGAGCGGAAAATCTCGGTCAGGTTAGCTTATGTTCAATTTTGGACAAAAAAGACAGAAATAGGGAGGGATTTCGAGACTTTACCTTTCCAGAGTTTTAGTAAGCAAGAGCGCACCTCAGCTCTTGGCAGGGCGCAGGGTGAATGAAGGGCGCCATTATTCACGTGACCGTAAATATGCACAAGTCTATCGCAAAGTGTTTGTAAAAATGAACGCCATAACATAATGCAAATGAATCTTACAGCGGTAAACAAAAGTCCACTCAGTTCTGGAGTTAAATGCATTAAATTTCAAATTATACAATTTTCTATGAAAGGATTATCTAAAAATTGAAGGAAGAATAAAATACCAGAAACTTTAACCCATTAGTGCCTAGCGTCCCTTTTTAGGGACGCTTCAAAAGGTGATTTCAGCACTGTTTTATGCACTATGTAATCAAATGGCGATAACGACGTCCATTTTTTGATACAATCAATTTATGAAAATACTGTGAAAGTTAGCCTTTTGAATAGATTTCCGCAAGTGACCGCAAGGAAGAAATATCTGCAACCATTTGACAAGAATCTCTTATATCTCAAAAAGGTTATATTTTATTTACCAAAAATGAAAAACACTATTCGATTTCAAATCCCAGCCATTCCCAAAAGAAATTTATTTCGACTCGACCCGGTGTCAAAATTAAAAGTTCAGCCCGAGCCTGGCTCGGCCTCTTCACAGTTTCTCAGTTCACGACCTGTACAAATATCAATGGAAACAGTGCGGGTGAGGCCCAATGTGGACCGACTCAATTTCGACAAAAAATTCAGGCTTTAATTAAAATACAGTTGAGATACCTTTAAAGAATATTATTGTGTGTGTGTATATATATATATATATATATATATATAGACATCATTCAAGATTATATGATATGGATTAGTTTTCTTGGCTTTTAATTCTTTTTTCTCTGTCCTTGATTTTTACGAAGCAAACCTTCCAAAAGATAAATTATGCCATCAAAAAGCAATGTATTTTATAGTTATAACTTCAAATAGATGTAGGGGGAACTGGGGGACATTGATACAGCTTTTTTCAGAAAAATTTTTTGGTGTCTAGAAAGCAGAAATTTCAAGTTATTTTTCTATGTGGTGTCAGCAAAACCTGTGTAGTGTGTTATAAAAATGTACAATCGTTGATTTATACATTATTTTTGCATGTAATTTTTAAAAAATCAAAAAAAGTAATTTGTATCAATGTGCCCCATCCCCGGGGCAGATTGATACACTTTGTCACATCTGGGAAAAATGGAGACAAAATAACACCAATGCATATTTTTCATAGAAAAATAGTTAGCAAACCATTTTATATATATTTATAGACATTAAAATCGCACACAATTTATTAGTAAGCGATATTAAAGCAATCAAAATGAAATGTATAATGACCTGATGTTCTGGCTGTTCCTTGTCTGTTTGTTGACTGTGGTAACTTTGTCATATCTGGCACTTTAACCCCAGAATTATCTTCTTTCATTAGGAAAGGTGAAAAAATTACCAGGTTTTCTGTTTATAAATCGGTTTACAAACAGTAGATAAAGGATAATTATATTAAAAATTATGTTTATAATATAATTATCTGGTACTGTTCTGCAGCTTGTTTCTCTTACTTAACATTTTTCATGTCGATAATATTTTTTTCTCTGGAGAATCGATATAAATTTGAGATTTGCCATACTGCCGTCCATTTCTTTTGGTAATTCTACTAGCACTAGATATTGTGTAAGATTGTACGTCTTCTGTTTGCAAAAATACTATAAAATGTTCTAATATAAAGAAATTAGAGCTATTTCACTTCAATAAAAACTAATAGTAGAAATTTTTGACGAAAAGTGGTTGAATTAAGGAGTATATGGTAAAAAAATAAAATAAAAGGTAATGAAAAAATGAACTAGAAAAGGATTTAGGTTGTATCAATGTGCCCCGACAAAGACTGTATCAATGTACCCCATACAGCCATTTTGAATAAAATGAGTCTCAAATCCAACACTTCATAATTTATCTAACAATAAAGAATGAGGAACTGTTAAAGAGTAGCTTTACTTGCCAGGGAGGGTATTCTTTTCGGTTGAAAATACTGGAACAGTTGTATAATACCATTTCAATTGTACAACTCAAATTTACTTTTGACCTACAAAAACAATTAATCCCCCATCCCATTTCATCAAACTATTGAATCATTCCAAAACTTTCTGTATGTAGTTAATTTCACTAGTATCACCTTTTGGAGCTGTTGTGAAACTTCCTGTAATGACCCTATGTGCTGTACAGGGGGTGTATCAATGTGCCCCAGTTCCCCCTATATACCTATTTTTTAACTTCAAAAAGATGTATATACCTATACAGGGTGATTCAGCTCGTCGGTGACAAACTTTAAGGATCGATAGAGCACACCTAGACGAACATTTTTGAATAGGGAATGTAGGGTCCCTGACGCGATGGTAAGGCGCTAGGCGCTTTCGAAAATTTGGGTGCCGAAATTCGAAACGTCATAAAAACTAGGGAAATGGTTAGATTTTCTTGCTTGTTGCGTCGAAATGATTCTGTTTGTTTAGACTTTCTTCAGTACCGATTTGATAAGCGTATCTCTTAAAACATGGATAGGGGGCGCTGCAGACTTTGGAGAGCTAGACAACAACTTTAAGCCCGTTATTTTGATAATTTAACACATGTTCGCCAAAGTTTATACTCTAACTTAAAGTTTGAACTCAAAAGTAGAGCCCTGCAAAAAGCGTAAGAGCCGGAATAAAATGTCAAAGTACAGGGTGGTCGAAACTCGAAGGCTCCTAAGAGATAAACAAACAGATTTCTTGACTTATGGCATGCATTTTCATGATTCTGTTTGCTGGGGCTCTCTGAAACTCAGTTGAACGGTACAAAAAGAAACATCGATAGGGGGCGCTTTGGGCAAAAAACATAATTCGTTGACATTTCGGACGCTAACTGGAAACGGGGCGCTACGATCAGTTAGTAATAATGAAAACACATTTTCTACCTCTGCTCAACACTTCTGAATAAATTTAGACCAAAAACATCAATGATACTGAAAATTTATTTACAAAAAATAACACTACAGAAGATGCTCGAAATTTCGACCTTGGGCCATGATGCAGGCTTCGCACCTCCGTCGCATTGAGGAGTGTGTGTTTCCAACAATGCCAGGAGTATCTCTGATCTGCCCTGCAGCTGCCACAATGCGCGCCACAAGTTCTTCAGCACTGCTGACAGGTGTATGGTATACCTCGGCCTTCAGGTAACCCCAAAGGAAGAAATCCAAGCAGGTGAGGTCTGGTGATCGGGCAGGCCAGTGAACTGGACCCCCACGCCCGATCCACCGCTGGCCATACCTTGCGTTTAGATGGAGACGCACGTCGTTCGTGTAATGGGCCGGAGCTCCATCGTGCTGGAACCACATCTGGCGACGCGAACCTTCGGGTACGTGCGCCTCCTCCAGAAGCTGCGGCAGCACTTGATCCAGGAAAATCAGGTAATTTCCACCTGTCAGCCGTTCAGGTAACAAATAAGGGCCAATGAGGCAATCCCCCAGAATGCCGGCCCACACATTTACTGAGAAACGCTCCTGGGCTGCTCGGCTTCTGGTTTCATGTGGATTTTCATCACACCACACATGACTGTTGTGGGCGTTCCACATTCCCTCCCGGCTGAAGGTGGACTCGTCCGTAAACAAAATGCTGTTTACAAAACGGGGATCCCTGGATCTCATCGCCAAGTACCATCTTGAGAATTCCACTCGAGGGCCAAAATCCTGCTCTCTGAGCAACTGCACCCGCTGGATGTGGTAGGGGTGCAGATTCCGGGAACGTAAGATGCGCCACGCAGTTGCTTGCGAAATGCCAACATGTCTGGCGATATCTCTCGTGCTAAGACCTGGGTTGTCCTCAACCAGGTTAAGCACAGCCTCTTCGTTGTCGGGGGTGCTCACTGATCGCTCCCGTTCAGGCCTGCCTCCGTCGAAAGATCCCGTTGTGGACAACCTCTGGTGTACTCGAGCGAAGAAGGCATGGCAGGGGATTTGCCTGTTGGGGTAACGCTCGGCGTACAACCGCTGAGCGGCTCGTCCATTACAACCAGCAGGCCATACGCCAAATGCATGTCAGCCAATTCAGAGTTTGTGTACCGTTCCATCCTACTACCGATCTGCAGACAAGTAACCCGAAGCTTAAGTAGGTACCGCACGTTCAAAAGACGTGTCTGCGCATACAACTACGTCATCTCGCGTTGTCGTCTACGCATTACGTATCTTTTGCATATCGATATGGTACGATATCTTTTGCATAAATCAGCAAAAAGCACCTTATGTAAATTTTATTGCGCGCATTGTGCATGATTGAAACCAGCTATGTTTGTTAAAAAAAAAAAAAAAAAACTGCAGTTTTAATAGCTTCTTATGATAAGTAAATTACTCTCTTGTTTTGTTTCTAACTGATCGTAGCGCCCCGTTTCCAGTTAGCGTCCGAAATGTCAACGAATTATGTTTTTTGCCCAAAGCGCCCCCTATCGATGTTTCTTTTTGTACCGTTCAACTGAGTTTCAGAGAGCCCCAGCAAACAGAATCATGAAAATGCATGCCATAAGTCAAGAAATCTGTTTGTTTATCTCTTAGGAGCCTTCGAGTTTCGACCACCCTGTACTTTGACATTTTATTCCGGCTCTTACGCTTTTTGCAGGGCTCTACTTTTGGGTTCAAACTTTAAGTTAGAGTATAAACTTTGGCGAGCATGTGTTAAATTATCAAAATAACGGGCTTAAAGTTGTTGTCTAGCTCTCCAAAGTCTGCAGCGCCCCCTATCCATGTTTTAAGAGATACGCTTATCAAATTGGTACTGAAGAAAGTCTAAACAAACAGAATCATTTCGACGCAACAAGCAAGAAAATCTAACCATTTCCCTAGTTTTTATGACGTTTCGAATTTCGGCACCCAAATTTTCGAAAGCGCCTAGCGCCTTACCATCGCGTCAGGGACCCTACATTCCCTATTCAAAAATGTTCGTCTAGGTGTGCTCTATCGATCCTTAAAGTTTGTCACCGACGAGCTGAATCACCCTGTATATATATATATATATATATATATATATATATATATATATATAACCATTAATATTATTACAATATATGAAAATGAAACATTGAATTTAATAAATTATAGTACATTAAACATGGAAGTAAAAAATAAAATATGAATATGAATAAAAATGGGATTTGTATTCATAAGTATTTATCAGCATTAAATTAGTATAAGTTAGAAATAATAATAAAAAAAAGCACAATCTTAGAGCATGTATTTTTGACTAATTTACAATAATTATGTTTCGGGAAATTAAAAAAAAATATTCTGAATATATGATTTTTTTTTTTTTTAAATAAGTTACTTCCTTTTAAAATTTATATTTTAAAAATTAATGTTAAAAAAATCCTGTAAACTATATTTTTTCATTGAATAAAGGGAAAAGTTTTGAAATTCGACAAATATTGTTAAGAGTTCAGTTTTAAACTACCCCACTTAAAATAATAATAATAATCATTTAAATTTTTATAAAAATTTTATCAGAAATTGTAGGATGTGATTTTGCTTGCAAATTATATTTTTAACCACCACAGACGAGGGAAAGAAATTAAAATTCTAACTCAATAAATATATTTTGAAAGGTTTTCTGGAACTGTTTAAAGTAACATTTTATCTTGAATAACACACTTTTCAATTTGTGCCTAAAAATTTTTCTTTCCTGTAGTAAATTTAGAAGGGAAATATGATTCAGGACGGAGCTATTTGTTTTATTGAAGCAAGGACAAGTCCATTACAGTGAAGAAAAGAAATATATTAATGATATTTTAACTAAAGCAATATATTAATAACTATTATATAATAATATAATTATTATATTCATTACATATTATAATACTTAATAATTTAATTAAATATATTTGATAAATTTCTTATCTTAAAAGACACTTAGAAAAATTTCGCGTATAGTAATTTCCGTAAAAACTTTGCAAAAATGTTTAATTGTAGCAAAAAGAAAGAAAAAAAAAGAAAAAGTTAAAAATATTAAAAAAAAAAAATAAATAAATAAAAATAAAAATAAAAAATAAAAAACACTATATACGCATTTTTTTTTTTAAATTGGATTTTTTACCCCCAAGAACTTTTTAAATAAACACTATAAATTATTGATTTCAAGGAAATTTTTCAGAGAAGAAAAAATTCTTTTTGGCCTGTTGGATTGGATACTGTGATAGTGAAAAGAGGGTATTTGCAGAAGACTAAATTAAATAAATATCCAGCAACTGGCTATTTTCATATTTCATTGTAAAAAATTCTTAATGTCGAAAAAATTCTTGACAGCTTAAGTTGCAATGCTTCCAATACTATAATATCTTTCACTTTGATTACAGAAAAATACCCCTATTTTCTCCTACTGAATGAACGTTACTATCTTTTAGAATCAACATGATGCGTAAACCCTTACGAAAATAATAGTGAAAAATAAACTTATGGTGAGAAACTATTATCTCAAAAATCTATGAGATGTTACAGGAATAAAAGTTAATAAGTTTCAATGAAAAATTATGGCAGTTACTGAAAAAGCTTAGCTGCCTTATAAGCTAAAAATATATGTTTTTTTAAATAGTGTGTTTTAACTTTTGGACTGTCCCTGTAAATAAAGTAATCATGCTAGAAACTTCATTTTCAAAAGGAATCGTTCTAGGTTAGACATAAGTAATTTCCTAAAATTTCATGGCAATCCGAGTATATTTACTGGAGTTAGAGCGCGGACAGACGGCCAGACAAACCGAAAGCATAAACATTTTAAACTTTGCAGGAAAGTTTTAAAAACCATCAAGGCATCAAAATGGCTGTTGAAATAGGTCCTCTCCAGGCAAACCTACTATTTAAAAGAACGATTAATCTTTCTTCCTCTAATCCTCTTCCTGAGTGATGGGGGAAATCTGATGAATGGTTTTCTTATTGTTTAAGAACAAACTCGTGCCCAGCGTTGCTGAATCGATATTGACTAACCTAAGAGTTTTTTAGCTAGTTCTTTGCTGGTTTTGGCTACTTCATCTGTAATAACATCTTTATCTAAATTATTAAATAAATCTCTTTCTACATTCATGAAAAGAAGATTAGACATTAAATCTTGGCTTAAACTAGATCTAAGTCGTTTCTTAACAATTTTAAATTCAGAAAACACCCTTTCATAGGTGCCATTGTGTACAAGGTATGGTTAATACATATTTATAAGCTACATACAGGTTGGTAAACATTTCAGATTGTGAAAGTTCAAAAACAACAGAAAAGGCACAGGATAAACAAGACATTTTTTTTTTATCAGAGCAGTAGCCACACTGTAAAAAAAGGGGGGGGGGAGGTCGATCTGCTAAAAAAATTTTAATAATCCTTGTAATTACTAAAAAATTTTTAGTAATCTTTGTCGGTTACAAGAAAATCTGTAAGAATTACTAGAAAAAAAGCTAGCAACGAATAGAATTAATAGTTTTATATTTTTAATAGCTATTACTAAAACTCACTTGGTGTGGCCGAGATAGTCTGGTGGTTATAGCAACGGACTCCAGGCTGAAATGTCCCGGGTTCGATGCTAGAGATCACCAAATACGCCCCGAATGTATGCAGTGTAGGTACTCATTAAATAAAGGGGTTATGAAAATCCCGTCGGAGCAGGTCGTAATGTTTGGTGCTGCCATCTATTGTGGCTTTGCCGACAATCTTTCGCTTCAGAAGTCTGGATGCAGCCCGAAGGAAGCTCATGTCCTTCGGGCACACGTAATGGTTATTAAAAATAATTTTGGAGCTATTACTAAAATTTGCTTGGTGACTCATACTAAAAATTTTTAAGTTAGTTATACAAAAAATTCTTTTATTCAGTTTACAAAAGAAATGTTTGTTTCACTAGCAAAAAAACAGTTTGTAACGGTTACTAAAATAATCTGTGGAATACAAATTTACTAAAAAAATTTTAGTAACCTCTTGAATTTTTTTTTTTTTTTTTTTTTTTTTTTTTTTACAGTGCATACATATTTTTATTGGCTTCAAATTCTGGATTGGAAAATTCCAAACTCGAAATTTCTTTTAGACTTCTTTTAAACTATTCATCCATGGAAAACGAATACAGTAAAAGTGAGAAAAAAAATATATTGAACATTTACACCTGCTAAAAAAGGAACATATTTTTTTCCAATGCGATTCCATCTAAAAAGATTTTGCTTTTACTATATACCATTTTTTAGATTTTTATGGCTCCATTACATGGAATATGGATTAATAATGCTAATGGTAACGGAAACATTTACATACAACAAACAAAAGTTCATTAAAAGTATAAATATCGCAGCCTACGGCACTTCTGTATAAATAGAGACTAAACATGAAAAAAAAAAAAGGACAAAGATAATTTTTTGGTTAGAACTCTTCTGTAACAGTCAAGATCAATGTTCTGTAGAAATTCACTCGGGACGAAATTTTAACTTATTTTCTGGGCCGGGCCGAGCTTGGGCCTTGTTTTTAACTACCATATCAGGCCGGGCTCGGGCCAAAATTTTAACTTTAATAATGGGCCGGCCCAAATATTTTTTCTATGGATCGGGCTGTGCTCGGGCCTGGAAATTTCGGTCCGTGCAGACATCTAATACACTCACGCACAAACAGCTTTTCTTATTATTATTATGGATTTGAATGTGACAGATCTCTCAAATTATTTTTTTCTAATATTTCCAAAATATTAAATTTTATGCAGTTCTAAAATTGATTTTGATTAAAAACAGCCGCCAGGGAAAAGCGATGCATTCATGACTTGATTAGACTTTTATTGTAATGACTTTAGGTGCAGAATCAAAACATAGGCAAGAAACAGACACACGAACTTGACTACTCAAAATATCGAATACATCCATAACTACCAACTTTTATGCATTTTTGCTACTACTAAAATTGTACAGAGATTTTCCATTTATTTAATCATAAAATTTCTATGATTAAATAAGATAATATTTATTATAAAATTTTTATGGTAGGAAAAATGCGTAAAAGTTGGCAGCATTGATATGTGGATTACGGAATGTATTTATGAGCTAATAGAGTAATTCGATTTACCTTACCTGTATTTAACGCATCCTTATTACTCGCGAAAGGCTTACTTTGCGACTGAAAAGTGGAATTAGTTGGCCAAATACTGAAACTTTTAGAACTTTTTTCAACGGCTAAGATTTTTATTTTATTTTCTTTCCTTTAGGCGGCATTACTTTGGTGATCTCCAGCATCGAACCCGGGACATTTCAGCCTATCTCGGCCACACCAAGTGAGTTTTAGTAATAGCTATTAAAAATATAAAACTATTAACTCTATTCGTTCCTAGCTTTTTTCTAGTAATTCTTACAGATTTTCTTGTAACCGACTAAGATTACTAAAAATGTTTTAGTAATTATAAGGATTACTAAAAAATTTTTAGTACCCTTTTTTAGTAATTTTTTCGACCCTTTATTTTTACAGTGTATAGTATGAGACTGCATGCTCTAAATAATTTGCATAAAAAAACCGCAAACCTTCCTAGGAAGGTTGTCACTGCGCATGATCTTTCTGAGTTTTGTTTTGAATTTCGACTTGCTACATTTTATCGAATTTTTAAAATTAAAGCAACTCTAGACTCTACACTGTAAAAAAAATTCAAGAGGTTACTAAAAATTTTTTAGTAAATTTGTATTCCACAGAATTTTTTAGTAACCATTACAAACTTTTTTTTTTTTTTTTTTGCAAGTGAAACAACTTGTAAACTGTTCATTTTGTAAGCTGAACAAAAGAATTGTTTGTATAACTAACTTAAAACTTTTTAGTATGAGCCACCAAGCAAATTTTAGTAATAGCTCCAAAATTATTTTTAGTAACCATTACGTGTTCCCGAAGGCCAGGAGCTTCATGCGAGCTGCATCCAGTGGGTAAAAAGACAGACTTCTGAAACGGAAGATTTTTTGTAAAGCCCAATAGATGGCAGCACCAAATATTGCTACCTGCTCTATTTTGACATATTTCTAAAGGGAAGGGAAAGTCCAGAGATCATTACCCATGGTAACTGTTACGACAGGATTTTCATAATCCCTTTATTTAACGAGTACTTACATTGCATACATTCGGTGCATATTTGGTGGCGTCCAGCACCGAACCCGGGTACTTTCAGTCTGGAGCTCGATGCTATGACCACTAGACTATCACGGCCACACCAAGTGAGTTTTAGTAATAGCTATTAAAAATGTAAAACCATTAACTCTATCCGTTGCTAGTTTTTTTCTAGTAATTCTTACAAATTCCTTGTAACCGATTAAGATTACTAAAAATTTTTTAGTAATTACAAGGATCACTAAAATTTTTTTAGTAGATCGGCCTTTTTTTTTTTTACAGTGTAGAGGCATTGTTATTTTTCACCAAAACCAGATATTTGAAGATAGAGAGATAATTGAAAAGTCTAATTATTTATTTTATTTTATTAGAGAGCAAAAAATTGAGAATACTTATTTTAATAATGAATTTTAACGATTTCTTACAAATGATTTTGTTGAGATAAAATTTTAGATATTTAATTTCAGATAATTTTAGATTTATTGAGATAAAAAAGGTGCATACATATACCCATAGTACCGAACAGGTTAACACAAAAACAGTTTTAATTTTATTCTCATTTGCAGGATTAATGCATTTTTAAAAACCAGATTCTTTCGAAATACCAAAGAACAAATAAAAATCATTAGCATTTTGAGACTCTTTTGGAGATTTTCAGCTGTATTGTCAATTCTAGTAAGTGGTCAGCAGAATGCAATAAATCTCCGTAAAATGTTTTGAGCTGGGCCGCTTCACTTGTGAATCTCTTATGACAGCACAGAGATCCATGAGTAAACCAGCAGTCCTCTTCTGCTTGGCTTACGACAAATTACGTCATTCCTAAATAGTCTATCATAAACAAAAATCATATGGCAACCGCTTAAAATTTATTGTAAACTCGGTAGAAAAAAAAAAAAAAAAAAAGATTATTGGGAAATAGTCAAATTACTCTAATATAATTTTGTATAAATTAATACATCTACTATTTTTAAGGCCCTTCCGGGGCCCTCTGGGGCTGGGGACCCTCGGCAATCGCCGACTTGCCGACCTGGCCAGTCCGGGCCTGACTGTACTTGCTGAACAAATGTTATGATTAATCTATAGCAAAACTGCATCATAAATTATTAACTTTTTTAATAATCAAAGTCCACTTTGCATCCGAATGAACCCTTTTACTTTCCTGTGTATAATAGTTTTGTGTGAAGTATCACGCAAGTACAAAATAGACACTCGTCTGTTTTGAATAACAATAGTCGATGTTTAACGCACGACTGGATTTTTGAATTCAAACGACAATTTAAGAAGCTTTTGATGCGGAGCGTTGACCGCTCTCTAATAACTATTATGAAGAATAAAAAAAAAAGAAAGTTATTCTTGTAATCGTTTCTTCAAAATTCGGATAGCGGGCTTTTAAACAATGAGACATCCTCTAGGTGGAAGGAGCCGGCGCCCAGTTCAAAAGAATTAAACTGGATCAAGAAGGCGGTAAGCTAATCAGCGCGCGTGAAAAGGAAGTTATTGCACTCCATTCACTTGCATATTTTGTAACACTAACGCATCAATACAGATTTCGAAGATAATTTGACTTTTCTTTAGTTCGTCTTAATTTATTCATGAATTATTTTTTTTCAAGACGTAAAATTGGTTAGTAATTTTGACAACTACAAATTCGATATTCTGGATAGAGCGGGGAAGTGAGGATAACCAAGGATAATTTGAAAATAATTGAAGTTTTTTTTTTTTTTTTTCTAGTTTCTTATAGTTATTTTTTTTTCTGAAATTTTATTAGGAACAAAACAGCTCAACGGATTAAAACAAGAAAAATATTATTCATTTGCAAATACATAATTACGATAATGTTGTCAAGAGGGAAAATATTTTTATTCAAAATATTGACCACTATTTCCAAATTCGTCCAAAATCGCCCAAAAACAAATTCGTTTTATTTAATTAGAGATATTCCGTGATTAAATAAAGCAAAAATTACCAATCAGAAAAATGCGAGAGATATTTTGAATTACAAATTTCCTCAATATCATAACATTGAACCATGAATGTTTAGATCAAAAAAAAAAAAAAAAAAAAGAAAAGAAAAGAAAAGAAAAGAAAAAAAAAGAAAGAAAAAAAGAAATTATCAAGTTTTTACTTGTGAATGCTTTACAGGAATATAAGCTTTCTTTTTTCAGTAATCTAACGTAAGTACTCCAAAATTCCTCTATTAACTGTTGCAACGTAATTGAGAAATGATTAGGTTTTCAGTTTGTCTGTCTGTCGTCTGCCGACTGTTCGTGTTCTAACACTCGTAAACATGCTCCTGCTGCCAAGTAATTGATATTTATCATTGAAGTAGACTGTGGCATATTCTCTATTGAAAATGGAGTGTAGGGAGTTGAAATTTAGTTTACAAGAACACTTCGTTATATTATATTCAAAAGAGAAAAGTTATTTGCGGTGTATTTTAATGATGTTAGTTTATTTTAAGGCTAATGAAATTGATATGAATTTATAAAGTGCAATAAAACATTATTTCTGTAGAATATGGCGTGCAAAGCATTTCAATAGAACTTACAAATTCACTGTGGCACTTTTGAATTACTCAAAAAAATAAATATAATAAATAAATAAATAAAAATAGTTACGTAATAATTTACGGGTAAAAATTGTAAAATAAAATAATATTAGATTATTACTTTTTGAGAAATTGTCATGCAATTTCTATTTAGTTGTTTAAGACATATAATAAAACTGACAAAAGATTTACTGAATTCTTAGGTAGTGCACAATTAATATACGAATACTTCAGCGTTTTATGAAACATTTCTTAGAAATAAAATTAATTTTTAACATTTTGCGCATTTTAACAAACGCTCGCTTGCAGTTAAAAAAAATCATAAACAAAAAATACGTGTGGCACTCGGGGACTGCCGAGGTAAAGCTATTGGATATCATTTTTTATCAACTTATGCAATTATATTTATTTATTTATTTTTTTATTTATGCAGATTTTTTTTTCTTTGATATTAATTTAAGTTACACTTTTTGAGCGTGATGTCCGATAACAATTTTTTTTTTCTTTTATTGAATAAATGAGAAGTTAATATCGTTTAAAATATTTTTATTATCTTACAATACATGTAGATTAATCAGGAATTTTTTATCATTGAAACTATACGTTTATGGTAGCTGAAATAAAAAACATAAGTTTGAGACATGATATTCTCAAAATATCTGAAAAATACCGCGTCAATGTCTGCCGAAGTCTGCCAAACTGAAGCGACGTTAGCCGGAGTGTTAGGCTTTTTTTTTTTTTCTCGTTACGGAGTTTCTAGATTCTTTCGCCGCGCTCAAAGCCCGCGATAAAAGCTATGCAATACCTTAATAAATTACCAAACAAAATTTGGCCGCGCTACGAAAATTAGATCGCGAGTTATAAGCATTTTAAATTTTTCGAACCTCACCGTGGGGGTCTCCTGTCACCAAAATTAACACTGTCTCATAATAAGCTACCAAACAAAATTTGGCCGCACTACAAAAATTGATCGCGAGTTATAAACATTTAAAATTTTTCGACCCTCACCGTGGGGAGGGGTCTCCTGTCACCAAAAATTAACACTCTCTCATAATAAATTACCAAACAAAATTTGGCCGCGATACGAAAATTAGATTACGAGTTATAAGCATTTAAAATTTTTCGACCCTCACCGTGTGGAGGGTAGGGGATCTCCTGTCACCAGAAATTAAAACTGTTTCATAATAAATTACCAAACAAAACATGGCCACACTACGAAAATTAGATCGTGAGTTATAAGCATTTTAAATTTTTCTACCCTCACAGTGGGGGGTCTCCGTCACCAAAAATTAACACCATCTCATAATAAATTACCAAACAAAATTTGGCCGCACTACGAAAATCAGATCGCGAGTTATAAGCATTTTAAATTTTTCGACCCTCCCCATGGAGGATCTCCTGTCACCAAAAATTAACACTGTCTCATGATAAATTACCAAACAAAATTTGGCCGCGCTACGAAAATTGATTGCGAGTTATAAGCATTTTAACTTTTTCGACCCTCACCGTGTGGAGGGTAGGGGATCTCCTGTCACCAAAAATTAACACTGTTTCATAATAAATCACCAAACAAAATTTGGCCGCGCTACGGAAATTAGATCGCGAGTTCTAAGCATTTTAAATTTTTCAACCCTCAACGTGGGGGGTCACCTGTCACCAAAAGTAACACTGTCTCATAATAAATTACCAAAGAAAATTTGGCCGCGCTACGAAAATTAGACCGCGAGTTATAAGCATTTTAACTTTTTCGACCCTCACCGTGGGGGTCTCTTGTCACCAAAAATTAACACTGCCTCATAATAAATTACCAAACAAAATTTAGCCGCGCTACGAAAATTAGATCGCGAGTTATAAACATTTTAAATTTTTCGATCCTCACCATTCGGCGGGTCTCCAATCACCAAAAGCTACATTATCCTACCTTGTTTTATTTTAAGACGATTCTTTTCTATACACATTCTATCAGGAATTTTAATTATTAAAACTATAGATTTATAGTAACTGAAATAAGAAATATAAGTTTGAGACTTGATATCCTCTAAATATCTGAAAAATACCTCTTCAATGTCTGCCGAAGTTTACCGAAGGATACCATGCCGAAGTCTGCCGAACTGAGACAATGTTAGCCGAGTGTTACTATTATTATTATTATTTTTATTTTTTTGTTACGGAATTTCTACATTTTTCTCGTTACGGAATTTCTACATTCGATCCCCGCGCTCAAAGCCCGCGATAAAAGCTATGCAATAGCTTAAAAAGAATATTCGGTAAATTTCCTCAAAACCTTGATATTATCAAACATGTTCCTAAATCTTAAGGTACTCGCCGTTTGCCATCGTGATGGGGGCGGATTCTACTCTTGCTGGCTCCATTGTGCAGCTTCTTCAGCTGTAAACTTTCCTGGCATTCCTGATGCATGCGTTTGGATTATCTGTGACAATAATTGTAAATCTATGTCAGGATTTCAGAAGATATATATGAAGAATAAATCGAATTTTGACCCGTGGATTGATTTGTTAATTGTTTGGAGTTTGAGTACAGAATTGGATTATTATTAATAAAAAAAGTTCTAGATTATTAGGAATGAAAGACTCGTAGCTATAATAGATCTCAATTGTAAATAAAGTGTGAAAATATATTAAAACTAATTTAAACCAATGTGGATTTTATACTCAGCTTAACAAGTATTTTTAAGGATCGATCGAAACATGTTTTTATGGCCGAAACCTAAACCGAATTTCGGTGATCTTCCTATTTTCGGCCGAAAAAGAAAATTTCTACATTTTTAAAACAATTAATACATGCATAAATATATATAATTATTATTAATCATATGTGTGTTCCAAATTTGTCTCTTCCTTAGACCCAAAACTTTTTATTTTTATATAAAATAAAACGCAATTAATTTGTCAACGACACATAAAAAATTTTTAATTATACGATTTTTATTTCATAAAAAAATATTCTAATTGTAGATATTCCAACACCGATTTATCTTTTATAATGATTTTTGTAAAACAACATCTATTATAATAAAACTTTCTCAAAGAATATTCGAAGCACTTCTGCGGTTTCAAACTAAAAATGTTCTCTTACTGTTAAGTATGCAGTATTTAATGAGTACATGAATAAGTTTAATCATATAAGCATTGCTTGTATTCAGTTTGTATCCACATCTTGTACCTGTCATTACTGATAATTATAAACAATAAAATACATAGCAGTAAATAGTCTCATTTGAGCTGGTACGGCTCAAATCATTGAATAATGTTGAAATTTTCCGAAGGAGGAAACGAGAATTTTGGAATAGATAGTTTCGGCTCTGCCGAATTATCAGCAGCCCTATCGCCAAAAACGAATTTTCGGTGAAACTCAGATTTTGAGTCAAAAGTGAAACGGAATTTTGGTCAATCTCTAATTATTTTATTCTGAAAGTCATTAATTTTATTTCCCCATGAATTGCTGCATGATTATAAGATAACCGTAAAATATATCATATTTAACTATCAATAGTGGTCTAACATCCTAATGTTTTCCAGACTTTCACGTTGACGATGCTTTGGAAAATGCATACTTTAAATTGCAGATTCTGTTTCTTTAAAATCTTTTCTTCATGTTTTTTCATTGCCTTTTTATTATAACTTTAATTAAAGTATCATTTAATAAATCCTGCAGAGCACAGTGGAGTATTTGAACCAAAACATGGCCAGAGATGCAAAAATTAAAATTTGCTCAATAATTGTAAACTAGTTGGATAGGCCAATTCCAAAACTTTCTTCTATCCCATAGATCTTAATATTTCAAAAAGTAGTTACAATGTTAATACTTTAATATTAGTTCATATTAAGGTACTTGTACCCTATATGGACAGTGCTCTCAATATGGACACCCCTAATATTTTAAAAAATAACAATTTTGATAGAGAGATCGCGCTACATAACCTTGAGGAAAAGCAGTTGAAAAGATAATTAAGCCTGGAAAGTACAAAAAGTGCTCTGTTTGCCATTTAGAAGGAAACTTGTTTCGTGATGTGCTGATCGTAATTACAGGCAAATTTAAATTCTTATTAGATATTGTAAAATTACTTTAAATATTGAAAAGTGGGGTGTTTTAGAAAGCTTTTAAAACATATTTTCGATTGCTATTGCATATATTGCTTAAAAAAGTGTTCTTTATTTATTTATTACAAGATCTAATAAAAATATTCCCGATTCCCAATATGGACACCTTGTGTCCACATTGAAAGTACAGCAGGTGAATCTTCAGATTGAGAAAAATAGAAAGCTAAGCAAAACCAACTACATTATTTCATAATATTTTGTAGTAACTGAGGTGCTTTGCATCGGTCTTCGAAGAGCCACAACCGAAAATGATCCCCCGCTCTAAAGTGAATGTTCTGAAGATATTTACTGTGCTCTCCCCTGCAATACTTTAGGATATATTTTTTTTTATCCCCTCTCCTCTAAAATCTTATAGAAGAGTGGCTCTTCCTTACACCTGTATAGTAAGTCAATAAGGAAGCACCTGTCCATAATAGGGACTGGTGGTTCCTTATATGGACATTTGTTAACATTTTTTTGTTTTTATCATTTAAATAAAACCGGAATAGTTACAAGGTCACTAATTTTAATAATGATAGTCAACAGGCCAGGGATCATGGTCATATATTTTTGGAGTTCTATCACGTGTACACGGGGGGGTAAAAAAATAACTTTTCCTTAGGGTGTCCATATTAGGCACAGGTACCTTATACAAACTTTGCCTTTCATTCTAAATTTCTGCTTCAATCAATTAATCGGAGAAAACAAGTTAATCTCGATCATGATATTTATTAAAATCAATAGTTTTTCGTTATTTTGTTGTACATCAACTGATTGCGAATAACCCTTTTAGTAGAATGCGAGTTCCCATCGCTGCACGAACTGCTGATGGTCAACAGGAAAACGAAAAATCGAGAAAATTATTCAAAAAACGCTATCACAGTGTCCCTTTCCGATTAGATATTACCACATTCAAGGAGGACCTTCTGCCCATAGTAAAAAATAGTTGGATGTGCCAATCCCAAAAGTTTCTTCTATCTCATATTTCTTAATATTTCAAAAAAGTACCTAGTTACAGATGTTACCACTTCAATATTATTGGTTCAATACTATGCCAATTTTGATTTTCATCTTAAATTTCTGCTTCAAATAATTAATGGAAGTAAAAACGAGCTAATCACGATCTTGATATTTATTAAAATCCATAGTTTTTCGTTATCTTGTTATAAACCAACTGTTTGCGAAAAGCCGGCTTAGCAGGATGTCGAGTTTCCAATACTGCACGATGCGCTGATAGACAACAGAACTAGGAAAACGGAGAAAATTATACAATTTTTTTTCCAAATTGAAGGCAGACCTGTTAATCACAGACAAAAACATACACAAGAATTATTTGGTTACAATAACTCCTTCCAGTAGAATATTTTCAAATTCAAGGAGAAACTGCTGGCCACGGCCAAATGCATATACAAAAAAATTGGTTAAATTCTATGCATAACTTCATACGCTTATTGTTTGTACAATAATGAAAATGACACAGACATCGCTATTATATCGCGCCCTCCCAGTGGAACATTTCAAAATGGAAGGAGGACCTGCTGGCCATAACGAAAAACATGCGCAAAATATTTAGTTCGATTTTGTGCATAACTTCATACACTTTTCGGTGGTACAATAATGAAAACTGCACAAAAATTTCTATTACAGCGCCTCCTTACGGCAGATTTTTTCCCTCCAAATTCAAGGAGGACCTGCTGGCTATAGCCAAAAATATACACAAAAAATTGGTTAAATTTTATGCATTACTTCATGCAATTTTCGATGCATAATAAGATAAATGGTATAGATATCGCTATCAAAGCGCAACCTTCTGGCAAAATATTTTCAAATTCAGGAAGGACCAATTGGCCGTAGCCAAAAACATATACAAGAAATTTGATTCAATTCTGTGCATAGTTTCATACACTTTTCGATGGTACAATGATGAAAACGGCACAAAAATTACTATTACAGCGTCCCCTTCTGGTGGAATATTTCTAAACTGAACAGCAAGACTTGTTTGCCACAGCCAAGTAACATACATAAAAAATTTGGTTCAATTCCACGCAAAACTTTGTACTCTTTTCAGTGGTGTAGTGGCGACCCACGGATAGACAGACATTTTGTATAAACATATTTTTTGATATCTCTGACCCTAAAACGTGTAAATCTGTCAAAAACCAGTCGTCAAAAAAAATTTGGATTACAATATCTTTTTTATTGAAGATAGAAGAAAGTAAAAAGCATATTTTTTAATAGCTCACTCCCTCGATCTATGTCCATTTCAGAAGCACGAGTCATATCTAGAGGCTCCGTTATGTTTCAACTTAGTTATTATGTTTAATTAGTTTTAAATGTATATTTTTGTGGATTCAATTTTTTTTAACTCATAAGTTTTATTTCTATAATAATAATAAAATAAATAAAAAAGTTAAAAATATATTCTTTCAAGCCTTTTCAGCTTTAATTTCGATATATAGCTTTTTGAAGATTTCAAAGGATTTGAGGGATTTTTTTTTAAGTATAGTCGTATTGCCTAACATTTTGAAGGTCAATTTTTTTGGAAAAAAAAAACATAATTGCTATTTTTAGATATAAATTGTTTTTTGCAATTTCTTAATAACATTAAAAAACCAGCACCTCTGTACTACAACTCAACTTTAGAGGCTCAACTTTACTAAATACTAAAGTAAGTGCAAATAATGTATATGTATTAACACATTGGTTTATATGATTGGTTATTATGATAAAATTAAATATACTAAAATAAATCTATCAGTAATTACTTTCTTCTTATAAACAGTAAAAAGTTAAGTAAACTTTGTGTTATATCTTTATATATGTTAATTAAATGCATACTTTTATGCGTATATAACATTAATAAAATGTACTTATCAATATTAAGTCACCATCAATGATTTTAGCTGCAAAATACATGCAAAATAATTTTGGCCAGGATTTTGCTACAAATACTCCACAGTGCAGCGTCCCACATACGCGTTAATTTTGTCGTTTAAATTTATTGCAATATGTAAACATATAATCTCTACATCCAAATTCTCAAAGTAGATGATAAATACTGTTCACACTATTGTTTGTTAACAAACAAACCAGTTTCACCTCGTTGACACGCTAAGTCTTCATCTGATCGTCTCTCAAAAAGATCTGTCTCTCTCTATTCAATTCAGAACTTATGGTGTAAAAAACAAGATCACATGCAAATTAATATAGACCACTAATTTCAAAACCTTCCGAAAGTCTGATACAACCGTAGATTACTAGGAAATGAAAGAAAATCCCAATTGAAACTTTTTAGACCATAATATATGTATTAGAGTTATAAAGGAAAAATAATAATCCGGCAATAATCTGCAAAGCGGTTGAAGAATGATGTATTTGAAATACAGTTGTAAATTTCAGGAACGGCTTGATGACGACAGTTTTAAATGAAGCATTTTTGTCATTGTAAATTTGTCTATTTAAAGTCTGCTTCGTGAGAAAGATTTATCAAACTCGGAATATATTTAACAAGCCACAATTTTTTTTTCTCATATTATCTCTTGTAAGCATCTACGAAGATTTACAATTTTTTTTTATTATGTTTACAATATTTGAGGTTTACACAATCCAGTATTAAAAACTATTAAAAAATTAATTAATTCCAACTATTAAAAAAAATAATACTTCAAAAATTAATTGAGCTACAGCTTTCAAACTCATTTGAAACAATATTGGAACAATTTCAAATTTGGAACATAGTTTCGGTTTATTTCGAGCCCTGATCGTTCGGATAAGTGCGAAAATTTTAAAGAGCAATTTTTTTTATTAGACGAAGGGGCTCTACACCCTACGAGCTACGCTTGTCAACCCCCGCCCGGCCTCTAAAAATCCGCTAGTTTGATCGATTTTTCAAAAATTAGGAAAGATTGAATATTATTATTATTATTATTATTATTATTATTATTATTATTATTATTATTATTATTATTATTATTATTATTATTATTCATTAATAGTGGTAATCTCCCTGTAAGTGAATATTCATTCTTTTCCGTTTTACGGGTGGGTATTAGGCCGGACGAGCTGCTGTTAATGGCTGTCTTGCCGGTAATGGCTGTTAGATTAAATAAGATTATTTAAACATTTCATTATCAGCTAACATAAAATTAACTTAGTCATCAGAGCCTTAACTTCCCGGTATTTTTTAACAATGCTGTAAGATAATGGCTTTAAATTAGTTATTCTTAAATGATCGAAATAACGGTTCAAATCTGACGTAATTTTCACCAAACTTTTTTTTAAAGATTCCCACGAAAATATTTTTATCATTATAAAAGAAATATTATTATTTGCACTGTCTTTTTTTTTAAATCTTTAATCTCCATATACGAACGTAAAAACATATTAATGAATTTATTATTTTACAATTTTCTTTCTCTTTTAATATTCACATGTAAATATATTTTTATGACGTAGTTTTCAATATTTTCCCGCTATTAACTCGTAATTATTTAATTTTTATTTGAATATTTGTTTGTTTGTGATAGCATGTGTAAATATACATTTTTTTCATTCGAAGGAAATATTATTATTTGATCCTTTGGAAACAATTTAAAACAATAACCTTTTCTAAAATAAGTAAAAAATATCTCTCAAAAGGCTGAAAATTTGAATTTAAAATTGAAATAAATCCTCAAAAAATGTGTCTAATTAAAAAAAATAATAAAAGCAGTCTGCACACCGGAAACTTCTAATGTGTAAAATGATCTGAAAATGTTTAAATTCCTATGCATAGTTTTTGCTGCTATAAAATTTTTCTAAGGGAACGATTTTGATAAACTTTAACATTAAATATCTCTTAAAATAATTATTCGATTTAAAAACTGCCTGCACCAGTGTGTTTATTAAACATTTCTCTATATTGCCATGAATTTTCAGATTTTTGTATGCACCATCTCTTTTAATATTAAAAGAGAAAGACGCGCAAAATATTCATTATCAGCGGCGGAGACAGCATTAGTTACTTTTTTGTAGAATAAAGAGAAACTTATACAAAGTAATAATGCAAACTTCTTTAACATTATGTACCTGAAACACTGAAGAAACTTAGATAAGACACGCTACGCTTTAGTTTTTGTTTACTTCATATTATTGTGTGTTTTTAATGGAATTTTTTCTTAAAAAAATTAAAAAAAAAAATTATGGGTTATATGTAACTAAAAAATATTGCAAAATTAAAATACATTATTCTAATATTTCCTTTTTGTGTGCATTTTTCATGTTACGCATGTGTATTTCATTATACAGTTTTCAGGAATTTTAATTTATTTCCATTTAACGAATTTTCCTCATAACGAAGTGTTTAGGTATAATAATGAGACTCCGTGAAATAGAAATTTCACTGTACTTGTTTGATGGAGAAATGTTATAAACTGTCTAAAATATGACTTTAATCTCCATTACGATGCACTTGCTACAAAATTAGCTTTATCTAATCGCATAAATTTCTTTTCTCCAAATCTTTCAACCGTTAATTAACTTTTGTCTTTATTAGGCAGATTCATTTGTATGAGTAGCGGGTGTGTCTAATTATACGTGTCCCAAGTATCAAAATTTGCTCGCCAACTTCACTTTCTATTACAACAAAGGGTGCATTTTACGGGGTGGACACCCGTAGAGACGATGGCATCAACAAACCTGATGACTTTTCTATTACAAAAGTGGCTGGCCTTGGAACTTTCAAATTAGACAGTGTAATTAATGTCTCGGTGTGAATGATGTTATTGTTTCACGAATAATTTCTCTCGGAAAACATTGTTACTCCCCATTGTCATGCATGGGACGAAAACTGGAGAAAAAGTCCCACATTTTAATATCTGTAATTATTCATTTGCTCGTCTTAATAGTTCATTTGTTGTGGCATTTCAATCTCTTTCTTTTTTTTATGATAGATAAACTTCTATTGTTTACATATCTAACAATCAAATCAACATGGCTCATCATGCTAATTGTAATGACCGCCGAGGGTCATTGGAATATTGTAATAATAAGATGGTGACCCCTTGTTGCAAAAAAAAAAAAATTTCTTAGATAAACTTACAGAAATTATTTGTTTCCTATTTTCATCTTTAAAATTGATTAAAATTATTAATCTGGGTAAAATTATCATTTGAACAATCTGTTGAAAATAAAATAATATTGAAACAATTGTCCATAGCCTGAAATAAGTGTATGCCATTAGTGCAAGGTTTTCTGAACTATAGTACGCATACCCAGAGGCGCCAAATTATATGAATTCTTGGGACGCAAGCCCACCCAATAATTTCATTGCTGGCCCCTATAGAACTTCCATTGATTTATTTCGTTATATTTTGCCATCCATGTATTATTTATTGCCAATACGACCATTTCATTTTCTTAATACTAAGTGAACAACTAAGTTTCGGAGGGTTTTCTGATCCTTGAAAAATGGAAAAGTTTAAGAAAAATTTACAAAGTACTTTATTGAAAGTATCTTTTTTCACTAGCTACACATTTTTGTCATACCTCTGATGATACATGAATACCGCAACGATAAAACGACGCGTCTTTGGATCGAAACCATTTATCCAATCAATTTTGTACCGCTTCGAAATTAGCCGAGTGTATCTCACCTAAGCCATGAGCCATCGACCAGAACAAGTAAAAATCGGAAGGGACCAGGTCTGACGAATATGACGGGAGCAGTGGCAGATCCTATCTCAGCATTTTGATGATATCCTGAACGATGGAATTGCGATAGCACGTAACTTTGTCGTACTGCAATATGAGTCGTTTGTGTCATTCTGGCCGTTGTTAGAGCAATGCATCGTTCAAATTAATTAGTTGTTGCCGGTAGCGATGTCCATTATCAGTTTCAGACGGTTTCAGCAGCTGATAGTACACGATTTCTTTCTGATCCCACCAAACTCTGGGCATTGTCTCCTTTCTGAAGCGATTTGGCCAAGTGATGCTTCGTTGGTAGAAGCCACGATATTTTTGCATTTGGGTTTCTCGAAATATATCCACTTTTCATTGCCAATAACATTTCGATGTAGGAAACTCTTTCTTCTATGCCGCAAAACTAAAATTTTGATAATGGCTCTTCGATTTTTCATCTGTCTCTCAGTCAACTTATGCGGCACCTATTTGCCTTCCTTTTGAATGTTTTCCATGACATAGCATTTGGAAATACTTTGGCGAGTCATATTTGATACCTCGCTAATTTAATCTTAATTTTTTGTTATAATCTTCCTCTAACGCTGGCAGGTCGACATCCTCAATTGTTTTGGTTTTCCAGAGAAATCACCACTTTTAAAGCATTTAAACAAATCTTCACAGATAGTTTCCAGTGTTGCATGTTTGCCGTAAATATCCTTAACAAACAACGTCCTTCAACTGCATTTTTTTTTTTTTTTTTTTTTTTTTTTTTTTTTTTTTTGTGAGATTAAAGCAGAAAAGCAAACGTTATATATTTAGCTCAAAACTCGACATCTTTTGTTGTTAGAAAAAATATTTTTGCGTTGCGATATGTATTGATATTACGACAGTTTATTGTTAACAGACGTCCGGGCTATTAAAAAATATGTATAACTTCAGACATGTGTTGTCTATGTGCGTCGTTAGCGACACCCATGTGTGAAACCGAGAAACTTAGTTGCGCACCTAGTATGTTTCGACTATTGTCAGCCCAAATGTTTCAATAAAATGAGTAACTGCCAATTGATGGTAACTGCAGATATCAATAGATGGTAATATACTAATATGGAGAAACATACTTGAATTCTTTTGTGTAGCACTACACAAAAATGTTCAATTTTGTTTCCACTTATTGGTATGGACTACTGAAGGTGAATGTTCAACCTACTATGCATTTTCTGACTAAACTAAGTTTTAGCATACTGTGTAGAATGTATACAAATTTGTGGATTAAACACACAGCTGAACGAAAAGATTGGACTCCTTTTAAACTATGTATGGTAATTGCTAAAATCTAGTTTTCAAATATTTTACGCCTTTTCTAAAATATTTACTTAGATTTATTTTTTCCTTATTAAACAGCTAAGTTTCGTTAACCCTTTCTGGCACACTGTGCCCGGTCTGGGATACCTAATTTTAATTCCAAACTTTCAAACGGCACCAGTAATATTTTAGTAAAATTTTGCTTTTACAATAAAAGCTTAAATTAAGGAAATCAAAATATTTTAAAAATTCGTTTGTGAATTCCGATGTCAGTCGATAATTTCTCATTTTAATACAGAATTTGCCCGTGCCGGAAAGGGTTAAAGAATTTTGGGGGTGTTGCAAAATGTTTCAGAATCTATACTTGATGCATGATTTTTCTTTCGTAATTATGTCATTTTCATTTAACTTTTAATTTTATTATTATTATTACTACTATTATTATTTAACATGATGCCAGAGTTAATCCACACCACTCCAGGAAACTTATCTGTTGGGATAATTCGAATGAATAGATATTACCCAGTAACACAAAATACATCAATCATGTAACACCGCAAATCTACTCCGTTTACCTTATACATTAAAAGGGAGCATTAAAATAAAAGCTGTTCGATGGAATATTTGAACTTCCTTTCAGGAAATATTTGTTACACTGATGAGTAGAAATCTTTTCTTGAGCGAAAGTCCCTTCACCCAAAAGGATACTTTGCTTATCCTAGATTCAGAAGTTAATCGAGCCTTGTCGGTCGGTTGTCGCTCCGTGTATTTCCTGGACATTTTTTCACTCTGTTTGGAAGATTTTCAGTTTGTATTGTATTAAGAGTGAACGTATTCATATGAACACAAGCTGCCAAAAAGGCTTATTTTTTAATTTTATCAAAATTTAATTAGGTAGCTTTCTTTATAAAATGTAAAACAACTGTCTAATGCAGCCATCTGGAGGAAAGCATTTCCGGAAAATTTTGGTATATTTTCACTAATCATGACAACCAGACCCCATTCTCTGTTCAAATGTTGATATATTATGTATATCCATGTGTATAATATATATCTCTTATTTGTCAGGCTGTAACTCTCGTATTTATTAATCGAATTGAATGAACTTCGTATATACATAGTACATATCAATGACTCGACCGAGTTCGTTAGCCATCTTCATCCGCCATCTCGTTTTAAAATAGAGGCCATTTATTTTATTTTTTAATTTAAGTTACACCCAAATCGGTTCATACATACTCGTATTACCACGTGTCAAAAACCCAGATCGTTTTAAATTGTCAGCTACACAAGAAATTCAAAGTTCTATGACTCTGCCAATTTTTAAGATACAGATTAAACAAAAAATGCTCCGGCATATTTGTTTCAAGGTGAAACATATAAGAATTTTAAATTTAAAATTTGGTGAAAAAAATTAGAAATTGAAAAATATTCTTTTCTTATATGTTTCACCTTGAAGCAAATATTCCGGAGCATTTTTTGTTTAATTTATATCTTAAAAATTGACAGAGTTATAGCACTTTGAATTTCTAGTGTAGCTGACGATTTGAAACGATCTGGCTTTTTGTCACGTGATAACACGAGTATGTATGAACCGATATGGATGTAACTTGGTGTATACATAGTACTTACTAATATCTCAACCGAGTATGTAGACCAGCTTTATCTACCCTTTTGTTTAAAAATTACAGCACTTTAAAATTTTTATTTTTTTTAAATTTAAAATTAAGTATAAAAATTTTAGAAATTGAAAAAGATTTATAAATATATTAGGTGTCTGTGTGTATTTGACTTTGATACAAATATTTCAGAGCATTTTGTTTCGTATATGAATGATTCTCTCCCAATAGGTCAAAATAAGAGTTATGAGGGAGTGATGAATTTTAACAAAATGCCCATTTGCTTTTTACCACTATCTGAAGTGAAATTAGGCTTAGTGGGCCTTACTATATCTAAATACTTATAAATCAGTAACAATTAATATATTTTTTAATATTCACTTGTATTAAGAAGAGGCTGGTGAGGAAGTGATGAGGTAGGATTTTAGCCTCATCACTAACAAATTGTTGGTTCAGAATTTTAAATTGTAATACATCTAATGGAACATGCGCACGGCTTAAAGAAACGACTAAGAAAACTTTAATAACTCTTGCACTCAATGCATCTATTTATCTTCGGAAAAATAAATTGAGGATTAACAATAAGAGTATTGCTCACTCAGATTTCCCAGAAATTAATATAATTTATACAAGCTCTAATACTGATATCATACTCGAAATGATATGGTGAATATGGAATTACTCCAAAGATCACTAACCACGAGATTGAAAAAAAGAAAAAGAATAGAATTGGCGTGCAAAAGCTTTCAGAACGGATTTTCTTCTCTTGGAAATAACACATTTGTCGTTCAGGGGGCGAAAGACAAAAGGTACAACTACAAAATTACAGATTATTGCTGTCAGTGAAAATTTTGCGTTTGACTTATAATTTTCTTTTCTTCTTTGAAAAAGGTTTGGCACGAAATGAGTATTTTAAGAAATTCGTTTGTAGCGCAAGAAATAATATTAATACAAGTAACTACTTTTAGAGAATTTATTTGACTACATTTTGGTCACACAATTGATCAATAGGTATACTGAATCAGGTTTAATGAACTAACATTGATCTACCACACTTATTTCTAAAATGACACAGCTCGAAAGATGAAATTTTCCGAAAAGGTGCAAAGCGTTTTTACTCATGAAAACAATATGTTTTGTATTGAAAAAGGATCTGGAAATAATCGTCATTTTGTGTAAAAACATGAAATTTTCATGTGTGAAATTAGAATAAAAAATTAAAAAGGCTTATTTGCGTTAATATGGGACACATTGTATCCATTTAACTGAATATTTATAAACATTAGGGTTATATAACTAATAAACGATAAAACTATTGTAATTCGGTCCAGTGTTGCCAGAGCGTAACTAAAATAAATAAATAAATAATAATAATAATAATAAAATTGTTTGCTTGATTGCTAAAATTTTTAAGTAGGAATATTCGTTTAATTTAATGACAGATTAAATAATGCGAACATAAGAAAAATTAAACTATCTTTAAAAAGTGGTGGCAATCAATAAATTTTTCTTTCCAACCCATAATTTATAATATTCTGAAAAGAGTATGTGTTAAATACAAGCAAAATTTCCATACAATAGGTTGATGCTTCAGAATTTAAAATTGTAAGACATCTAATAGTACATGCGCATGGTTTAAAAAAAGGACTAAGAAATTTTTAATTACTCTTGCACTCAATGTACCTATTTATCTCCTGAAAAATAAATTGCGTATTAACAATAAGGGTATGGCTCAGGTTTCCCAGAAATTAATATAATTTATTCAAGCTCTAATGCTGATATCATACTCGAAATGATATGGTGGAATATGGAATTACTCCAAAGGTCACTAACCACGAGATTGAAAAAAAAAAAAAAAAAGAAAAAGAAAAAGAGTAGAATTGGCGTGCAAAAGCTTTCAGAGCGCATTTTCTTGTCTTGGAAATAACACATTTGTCGTTCAGGCGAAAGACAAATAAAAGGTACGACTGCAAAATTACAGATTATTGCTGTCAGTGAAAATTTTAAGTTTGAATTATAATCTTTTTTTTTTTTTTTTTTTTTTTTTTTTTGGGAAAAGATTTGGCACAAAATTAGTGTTTTCCGAAATTCGTTTATAGTTCAAGAAATAATGTTAATACAACTAACTACTTTTAGAGAATTCAATTGACTACATTTTGGTCACACAATTGATCAGTAGGTATACTGAATCAGGTTTAATAAACTAACATTAATCAGTCACGTTTATTTCTAAAATGACACTATTCGAAATATGGAAATTTTTTCGAAAAGGTGAAAAGCGTTTATACTCATTAAAACAACGAGGTGGAACCTGTTAAAATTCGACAAAAGAAATGTTTAATAAGGAACTGTTTCATTGATTTATAATAAATCTACAAGATTAGCTACAGTAAAATATACATCTTATGTTGGTCAGTTTAAATTGCAAACAAATGTTATTTTAAGCTAAAATTAACAAAATACTATTTCTATAAAACTTAGTTGTACAAATTATTAAAATTAAACTTTAATTCCATATGTGATCAGTAAAATATAATAAAGATTAGTTATTATGATGAAATTGTCATCAGTTGACTTGATATCAGTTATGATATCAATTGAGGCTCTTATGTTTGGTATAAAAATTAATGGAAAAAAAAAATCCAAAAAGACACTATCGCAGACGACATATTTGACACAGTATACGCATTTTATTTTTTTTTTTTTAAGTAAAAATGGAGTGTTTTTGTTGCCACAATTACAAAATTGATACTAAAAACTATACAAAAAAAAAATCCAAAAAACAAATTAAGATACAGTTTTCAAACAAATTGCATTTAAAAGCACATTTTTTTTTCTCTATACGACGGTGTAAAGATTTAAAATGTGTGATGTTTAGCAGTGTAAAATTTGCAGTATCAAAATTTCGAAACCGAAATTGTATGGGAAAATGTTGCCATTCGCAAAATGGCGTATGCGTTACGCACAGATACGTTTGGCCTTTACAATATAGGTATGTTTTGTATTGAAAGGGGATCTAGAAATACTCGTCTATTTTTTTGAGGGAGAGGGGGAACGCTTTGTCTGCAAAAAATAACATCCCGTTATAGAAACCAGCCGTAAAACAAAGCAGAAGTGACATTATGTGGTTAAATATGAATATTTACGAAAAAAAAATTGATATCATGTAGCAACAATATGATAACTCGACGAAAATAACTTAGTATGGCAAGGTTTAAACTTTTATTTGTTTGTTTATTTATTTCGGTACCCCATGTTTACAACAATTTTGTTTAATTATGCATTTATTGAAATTTATACTTGTACATAAATATATGAAATCATTACAGTCAAACCTCGTTAACATGAACACGCTTAACATGAATTACTTTTAACATAAATTGTTTCCACAGTCCCCTATAGAAACAAATACAAAGAATTGATACTGATAACATGAATTACTGTTAACGTGAACAAAATTTTTATTGCCCTTGAGGTTCATGTTAATGCGGTTCGACTATATTTCTTTTATATAATTTGTTTTTAATCGTCCTTAAAATATAAGTAGAACAAGTCAGAAATTGAACGTCAAACATAGCAAATGAGATGCGTTCGTAGTATAATTAGTTGTATAAATTTTCAGATCTTGGTGCGATAGCTGTTGCTCTCTTATGCAAAAATGCGTGCATACAAAATTTATTACGATCATATATAACTAACTCAGTAATACGGAAATTATATGATTCCATCTAAAATAGCAAGCAATCAACATGGCAACATTGAATCATTATCTATCATGTGCTATTATTGAATTAATTACGTATGATACGATTTAATAAAATGAAGAAAACTTTTATTTATGCCTTTTTAAGTTCTGATGCGATTTTCGTAACATTTGAAATGACTTGAGAAAATTCTGCAACAATTATCTATGTAAATTTCAAACCTTTCGGTTGAGCAGGTTTTTGCTTTGTTATATGTGGACAAACTTATGAACCAAATGACAACTATAGGTGCTACATCTAATATATAAAAGTGAAAATTTCTCTGTCAGTAATTCTATACAAATCCACAGTTTGGTAGAATTGGGAAATGTTGCGTTCGTTAAAAACACGGCCGCGGCAACTAAAGTAACCCGAAATCGAAATAATTTATACAGCTCATATTCAAAATATTAGAATAATTGAGAAAAAGTAATAAGAAAAAATTATTTGTCATTTATTTATTTTTTATACTAAGTAAATGCAATTAAATTTCTTATAAATTAAATCTGGAATGTTTAGATAAGATTTTAACATTTATAAAATATAAAATACAGCACAATAAATTAGGTATACAGCTTCCTTAAACACACCAGAATATTAGAATAAAATTTAGATTGGTTCAAAATATTAGAATATTTTATTTTACGCAACAATATTACGTTATGAATATGAAGTAAATGGTAGTTAATATTTTGTAGCATCCCCTTTAGCTTTCATAACAGCGTACAATCGATCTTGCATACTATATACAAGGTGTTTACAAACATTTCTATCAATATTAGCCCAAATAGACTTTATACGTGCCACTAACTCAGTTTTACTTGAAGGAGGATTTTCTTGAAGTTTTTTCTTCATTATACACCATAAGTTTTCGATGGGATTAAGATCTGGTGAATTTGGTGGCCAAGGAAGTACCTTAATGTTGCGTTGGTGGAACCAATTCTTAGTTGACACCGAGGTATGCGGGGACGCTAAATCTTGTTGAAAGATGAAATCATCTTCAAATAAATCTTCTGATGATGGAATCATGTAATATTCTAAAATTTCTTGATATATCAGAGAGTTAACCTTTTCGTAGACGATGCATATTTTTCCAGGTCCTTCTGCACTCATACAACCCCAAACCATGACACTAGCAGCAAATTTTACGGAACCTTTAAGGCATTCTTTATCAAATGCTTCTTGCTTCATTCTCCAAACTCGAATACCTTGATTACCATATGAAACACAAAACATACTTTCATCACTAAATAATATATTTTTCCAATCTTCATTGCTCCATAAACGTCTTGATTTACACCAATTCAATCTTATACGCTTTTGTCTTGCAGTCATGAGAGGTTTTGTTTTCGGTACACGAGATTCAAATTTAAATTTATGGAGACGTCTTAATGTTGTCGATGTAAAAACTTCAACTCTTTCTTCTTTCCATTTTTCGGTGCAAGAATCGCACACTTTTAAAACGGTTTTTCTTAACTATACGCTTCAGTTTCCTGTCATCTCTAGCAGATGTTTTTGGTTTTCGGCCACCATTTCGGCGATTATTTTGAAATTTTCCAATTTTCGAATATTGTGTTAGTATTTTACTAACGCTCGATTGCGAACAATGTAAATAATTCGCTATAAAACATTGATTTTTACCGTGCCGATACAAATCAACCATACGAAGTTTAGTAGATTCAGGAATATCACTCACACGGCCCATTTTAAGACGAAAAAGAAACAAACTGCAAAAAAGAATACTGATTTTAAATAAAATAGTCTGAATTTAATCAATGATGCCACCAGTTAAGAATTGGTAATAATTAAAGAAGAATTAATGTGAAATATTCTAATATTTTGAACCACTTGAATAAATATTCTAATATTTTGACTTTTCAAAATAATTTTTTTTGCAATTAATCTTTTCAAAAATGATATTAAATTTAAGATAACAAGTAAGTTTAATCAACAATAAGTTCTTAATAAAAATATCGTTTGCATATTTTCATTAAAAGACATTAAATTACCAAACGATATTTTCAATTTCTAAAAAAAAGGTAATTATTCTAATATTTTGAATATGAGCTGTAGTTAATTTTTAATTAATAAAAATACAGCAATTTAACAGCAATTTCCTATCAAATTTTAATCTTTTTTGTTTAGCCAGTTACCAACATTTAAAAATCCACAATAAAATTCTTACTACATAACAGTTACTTTTCTATTGCAAGATTTCTACGTGAAAGATAAAATAAAGTAAAATAAAATAAAGTAGTTAGACGATTTTTTTTCTTTTGTATGTGTGTGTGAATATTACGTCATATGTGAAATATCGGGCCTAACAAAGTCATATGGGAAATATCGGGGCTAACAAAAAAGGCGGGTTGCCATGCTTATCCGATTAGTAGTCATGTGACGATGACGGTCTCAGCTAACTGAGAAAATCAACTGACTAAATAGATGGCTTTAGATTAATATCATATCCAAATCATTCTTAATTCAACATAATTTTTTACTTTACAGTATTATAAAAACACTAAAATTCAAAATTGGCGTCATTCTAAGCAGAAAATGCATATTTTTCATAGATAACATAAAAACGTTAATTATAAGGCGGTAAAATGGCATCATGCCGATATTTGAACTATAGTTGTATAGTTTATATTAGTTGTATGCTACAACTCTATTTTATAGCTATGGGCTATAGCTAAGTATTTCATTGGTTTAGATGCAGTGGTAACACTTTCTGTTGATGTTTAAAAGAGAGCAGTTACTCGTATTTCCTTCTTCAAAGCAACTTTATGACTAATGTCACGACTGAAAACTCATAAAAAATAACATCACTTTTATCTAATCTTTATAGATTTAATTTCTATCTATGACAAATTTAAGTTTACATTTAAGAATGGTGTTTTATAAAGAATGGACTGGACACCACTTGATCTAATCCTGTAATTGAAGAGTGTTTATGCGCATAAAATGACGGCTTGAATTTAAGTACCGCCAAATAAAATTTCAATAAATGTTACTTCCTATGGATGTATTTATTGCATTTTCCCCGTAACGTGAGAGAAATCGTATATTTCTGTACTCATGCCAAAGAAAACATGTATTTTAATTTTAAAAGTGATAAAATAACCACAATTGTACTAAAAAAGAAAAAAAAAATTGGATTTAAGTTTTGGGAGTTTAAAAGTTGAGACTAAAAAATATGAGTTTTTCCATAAATTTCAAGTTAAGACTATTTATAAACGTCAAGTTAAGACTGATCTCAAATAGAAAAGATGCAACTTTCTGGCAGATTTCTTAATTCATTTTTATTCAGAAATGCGTAATATTGACAGGTGTTCTTAGTCAAAAATTATGTAATCGAAAGATGTTTTACATTTTTTTGTAAAGGCATGAGATCTTTCAAAAAATACTGTCAAAGTTGGAATTTTAAACTGAATTTACGAATGCAACACCGCCATAAAAGAGGAAAACCTGTCGTCACGTGAACACAATTATTCATAACTCAATAAGTAATTAAATTATCAGAAAATGAAAAACACATTTAGAAACAACAATTCTATCTAATCGAATTATTAAAATTATATTTAATGCCCGTATGTTACTTTCCAATTTTTAAATGTACCTTATTCTCAGGCATTAGTTTTTTTTCCAACACAAAACTACAAACATAGAATTTTTTTTTCTTATTTATATATATAACACATTTCGATTCCAAATCGCTTCAATAGTCAGGCCTTTACGTTTAACAAGTCAGAAAAATTGTCGGCGTTTATGATCAATTTATGTCAATATATTTTTAATTTAAAATAAAAATTTTAAAGATAAAATTCAAAAAATTCGAATATAGAGCTTTAGACTTTGAAGTGACGAAAAAGTACTTTTTACCGTTATTTTTTGTATCTCTCTAAATGCTTTCAAAAGTTTAGACTTAACTGTTGATCTCAAAATACGAATCGTTGGGAGTGGTTAAGTAAAGCAAACTGAACTATGACCAGGAAGAGGGGGGGGGGGAGGGTCAAATTTTAACTCCTGAACAGAGTTCAGTTTGCGCCTTTTAACCACTCCTAACGATTCAGATTTTGAGCTCAAAATTTAAGTCGAAGCTTTTGAAAGCATTTGATGAGATATGCAAAATGACGGTAAAAAATAGTTTTTCATCATTCCAAAGTCTAAAGTGTTTTCTATCGGCATTTTTTTTTTTTTAACTTATCTTTAAAATTTATTTTCAAGAAAATACTGACATAAAGAATAAAAATTTTGCGAAAACCGCAAACGAATCGATCAAATTTTCCGTTTTTTATATTTATCATTTCGAATTTTGGACACTAAATTTTAATGACGCCTAACTCTTCTGGAAGATGTTTGGGACCTTTAGTTTCCTATTTAAAATTGCTTGTCTTGATGTGTACTATAAATCCTTAAAGTTTTGCCTAATAGTTTAGATTCACCCTGTATAGCTATTAAAGGATGTCCTGTTTTTAATAAATTTCTAAACTTTATTCGAATGCGCCATTTTGATATATACAGTCCAGTTTCTCTATAACCAAACTCCATCCAACGAATTTCTCTATATAACGAATTTTTTGTAGGAACGGTCATTTTTTTAATATTACATTAAAAATAATCTCCGTACAGCGAAATATATGTCTCCATATAACGAATTTTTTCTGACATCTTCCTTCATTTGTTTAGAAATGCTTCAAATTGTTTATGGAATGCATTTATATTTACTGATTCCTGGTTTATATTTCATGTACATTTCTACTTTATTGCTTATGCCAAAAAAGAAGACATTCACTCCCACAAACATATACAATTAAAAAAAAAAACATTTACATTAGTTTTTGAAAGAAGAATGAGGAATTTTATCAACCTTAGCGACTGAATGACACTGAAAAAAAGATTTACATATTGTGAACATTGTTGATGAGACAATTAATGTGAAAGTGAAAACTTAAAACAAACCAGGAAGAGAAATGATTATTGTCTTTGGCGTTACAAATGGAGGAGAAAAATGATTTCCACTCACATTTGCAATCCTCGTTAAAGTTTAAAAATTTCTACAAGTGCTAAAGCTTTGAAATCAAAACAATAGAAAATTACAAATTTCTTCAACAGATTTCTGCATTGTTTTACTAACCTTTCAAATAAATGTTGATTTTCTTGTTTTGAAATTGTTTAAATTAATTAAAAGCAAAATATCAAATTAATATTTAGCATTAAACATTTCAAAACCCTTATTAAACAGCCCCAAAACATTTTTTATCAAAAATTATACATTAAATGAAAAATTTTGCGATTTTCTCTATACAACGAATTTTTCTATATAACGAATTTTTTGAGTGAACAATGGATTTCGTTATATAGAGACTCGACTGTAAATGATTTTCAACTTTTTTCATAGAAAATCTGAAGAATATGGTAAATATATAACAAGATATTGTAGTTTTCAGTTAAAAATATACTAACACAATATTCTAATACTCAGTACGTTCTGTAAGCCTGTAAGGCTGGATTTCATCCCCTGATATATATAATGTAAGGGTTAAAATGAAAGAAAATGGTTTTCATTCTTCATTTTTCCTTTACCCTATTGCATCCGCCTGTTTAGTGTATATTGAGGAGAGCCTAGGTAAAACTCGAAATCTCAGATTAAACTATAAGGTAAATATTTTTTTTTTCTCTCTCTGTATTATCTCAAGAAATATGAGTAACACCGGGTAATAATACGGGTATTTACATAATTAGGAATTCACCTATAAAAGCCCATTATTTATCAAGCAAATATCGAATATTGGAAAGACTGAAAGATGAACACTGTGATTTGTGCACCATATCTGAAAATAAGAGTCAAGTAACATTTATTTGAAACTACATCTAAAATCTGAAATTTGTAATAAAATAAAAAAAAAGTTTGTCTGCGTAGAGGGAAAAAAAAATCTCTCAACCTATGATGCTTGCATGCTAAATTAGCATGATTTGGAAATTTCAGACAAGCACCTGCTGAGTCTCAGCATTAGTATTCAGCTAATAATCTACGTCAACGACCTTTTTTTTAATTTTGGTGCTTTAAGCATACCACGATACTACTGTAAAATTACACTAAGCGGAAACGAAAAAAAAAGGAAATGTAATTTCACTTTTACTCTATATTTAAATTAGAAGGAATGTTAGGGAAGATGGAGAAACGTTTTTATATTTCTTATATTACTTTTCACCGATAAAGGTATCGTTAATTTGCATAAGATAATTAAGGTACCCTGGGGTAATAACGCCACGTTAAGGTTCTACCAATTTTCACGGCTCAGTTTTAGTTTGTATTTTTCAAACAAATACATGATTTGATACAGCAACTCATTGACTATCTATATAAAAAAAAATAATTTAACAGATATGTATTCATAAAATGTAATGGCGTGATTTCTTGACCAATGCTATTCGGCGTTATTACCCACCTATATGGGTAATAACGCCCTGTAAACAAAACTATGAAATAAGATGGAATAATTGCATGTAGATTGCCCAATTCTAAAAAATACACACTCTACAAACTTAGAAATTGACAAATTGCATTCTAAGATATTGAAAATGTTCAATTTTTTGTGAAAGTGTAAGAAAAATAAACTTGTGGTGTGGGGGGGGGGGGGGGGCGATGAGGCAAAAGAATACCAGACCGTGAGCTTCTTTTTGCTTAAAAAGGACCGCTTAAATAGAATTATTAGAAACATTGCACAGTTTTAACTGTGTTTATTTGAATCAGTATTTAGGATGTAGCTCGGCCACTGTAGGGAATCAACCGGGATATTAATACCAAGGATTGGCGTTATTACCCCGTTATAGTTATTGCGCTGTACATTTTGAATTACAAATTATCTCGAGAAGACATCCAAAATATTCAACAACATTTTGAAAGTCCATGAATTTACTACAAATTTATGTAATTAACAAAGTATTTCCGGATAAAAAAATAGTTTTCACATCACAAAAGTATCTCGATAATTTTAGATCAAGCGTTAATTTTAGTTGCTTGTAAAAACAATAACACCTAAAAACGAAACAAATTAACTTGAAGCTGTTTTTTGCGATTTATATGACTCAAAACCCTTCTGCGCAAAGCACATGGGTATCATTTACCAGATTATTTCATAATTATGCAAAATATTAGCACTTGGCGTTATTACCCCGCCTGGCGTTATTACCCCAGGGTACCTTATTATCTTTATTTCGTAATTATCTTTAAACCGTACTACTAAATAAGAAAATATTAAAAGCTTTATTAAAATACTTCCTGTGGTAAAAAAATAAGAAATTTTTAGGAATTGTATTAGGCAAATATATATATTATACACACACATACATATATATATATATGTTATATTATTAATTTTACCTTCGCGATATCTTCTTTTATTTTATTTTTATTTCGCTAAATTATCGTCATGTTCACTAATTTGCTATTCTTTAATAATCTCGATCATTAATTCTATTAAATTCTCCTTAAATTAGTTATTATCTTACTCATTTTACTTAAATATAAAGCTTTTAGTTTATTCCTAAATTGCCCCATTATTTTCGACCAAATTCTAATATTTATTGTGAATTCAAATGTTGTTAAAAGAATCATTTCTTTTTTTATTCTTTTTACTTATTTTTTATGCCAAAGTTTTTACCGCCTTGGGATTTCTTGTTTACTCCTAATTTTTTATCTCATTCGTGTTTCTGGCAGGATTTTTTTCAAAATTATTTTCATTTGGCCTTTTCGCGTGACATTCTTGTTCCTTTAACTATCAGAAATGCACGATGTCATGAATTGTATCCTTGTGAGTTGATCAAAAAACAAGAGTATTTGGTGAAAATGCAGAGTTTGGAGATTTTGACGATTTTTCAGCTTATTGGCATCTTTATTGTTTGGAGTTCTATTATGAAGTCAGCTTGTTTGCTTCTAAATTTCTTTAAAGATTCACTATGAATGAGATTGAGCTTCAGTATTTAAGAGGTAACTGTTTCAGATAATTTGTTGTCAATAACAGATTAAAGTAATCAGATGCCTTTTCATTTCATGGAGAAACTCCAAATCTTTGAAGTCATTTTATTGTTTTAGCCACTAAACGACATGCAACAACGACTGACATAGGTGTCGGTATTTATGAATTGAGCTAACGCATCACTAAAACGGAATTATCATGCTTCCTTTGAATACTTACTTCAAAACTTGGGTAACATTCCAAGAATTAATGCATGGAATTTGTGCTTACTTTCAGATTTGCCACAGCAACACAGATTAAAAAGCCGGTAGTATTTGAACCTACGCGGAAAAACCCCAATGGATTTCAAATACCGACAACAGAACTACACACGCGCCAAATTCGTTGTGTAGCGTAAAGCCTTCTGTATTGATTTTTCCTTCTAAATTGGTCTATTCCAATTAATCTGGCTGTGACTTTTTTTTAAAGATTTTAGCCAAATAAATATTGAGTGTTTTAAAAAAGCAACGAATTAATGTGAAATTTAATCTTAAATCTGGAAAATCCGTTATTAAAACTCATCATTTGTTAAAGAGAAATACGGCAATAAATGCTTATCACGTGCGTGGGTTTTTGAGAGGTTTAAGCATTTCCAAGATGCCTGAAAAGACATTGAAGATTATGTTTGCCCGGCTTATCCAGCCAGCCAACAATGGAGATTTTTTAGCTATTGGGGACTGTGTACCTTCATTATGTTTCTGAAGGTCAAACTATTTATTAATCAACATTACTACTTTGAGGTCCTTGCTCAACTTTGTAAGAAAAAAAAAAGAAGTTTGGAAAAACAAGCCATTAATTCATCATCATATGAACACTTCTGATGAGCCATTAATGTTTGATGGTTCATCCTTTGAACCATCAGATGAACCAGATTCAACCAGGTGGGGAGGCCTACTAGGTTTGAGCTCAACTAGCCCCACCGAATCAGATGAACCATGATGAACATTCGGATGAGCCATGCTCCATAGAGTGCATTGTCTGTGAAGACATTTCTAGTCAAGTATAACATCACTGTGTATGGCTATCCACTTTATTCGCCTGGCATGGCACTATGTGACTTTTATCGGTTCCAGAAAATCAAACCTATATTAAAAGATCCAGATTCCATATCGATGAAGCTATAAAAGAAAAAGAGGCAAGCGTCATGAAAGAGCTCACAGAAGAAGACTTCCAGATATGTTTCAAATAATAGAAATTTCGCAGAGTGTTGCAGGGATAAATAAGAGATGTATATTGAAAGGCATAATAACTAAACATATATAAATTTAAATCAAAAGGTTTTTCAGCATTAGTCTTGATATTTAATACCACACCTCGTAAATTATGGGAATAAAGAGCTTAATAGATATCAAACTGCTACAAGGCTTTTCATATTCCAAAAACTTTGCAACTGGTAAAATCCATACTGTGTAAACATTTTAATGAAGACTTGGTTGATATTGTCAAACTAGCTAAAAGCCTAAATATTGAGCTGGTATTAAGATTTGGAAAAATCTTACACATGAAGAAAATGTGAATCTTTCACAAAATACAAAAGCTGTCTTTTGCGTATAATGCTTAATTAAAGCACAGACAAAACAGTAGAATAAAAATTTATTTGGATTTTTCTGAAATTTTCATGATCTGTTAAAGTACATAATAAGAAAATGTACAATAGATTTGAAAGTGGGATTGACATATAGAATAGTCCAAAAAAAAAAAAAAAAAAGGGGGATCACAAAAATGGTAGGGATATAATATGGAGACATGTTTGGTGAGGGAATAGAAAACCTAAAGTCAATTTTGTCATCAAATATTTGAGTTCACTACTTGCGTCATAAGATCTAAGGCATTTCGAAATTTATTTATTTCTATTTGGATTTTCTTGATGTTCTGAGTATTTGTGGCAAGTGGAAATAGGAAATTTTCTACCATTAAAACTCAGACAGTAACATTTGAAGGGCTTAGCAATTATGCCCATTGAATCTCCAATTAACATATGTTTAAACTTTGACAAAATTTTATAAGGATTTCAGAGAAAAAGTAAGATAACAAACTTCTTCATGATAAAAGGCAATAATAATGGATCCTTCTTCATTTTAGTTGCGGAATTTTAAGTGATTTTCAATTTTATTTTCAACAAAATAAATTCTAATTTTTTTTTCTTACACAAAATAATTTTTTTTTTTTTTTTTTTTTTTTTTTAGTAAATCATTTCACAAACACTCGAACATGGTATTAAAACTATGCCACTTTTCAAAAATGGCATACAAATTTTGCATGCTATTTTTAGCCTTATATGTATGCAATATTTTATTAAGTTGCAGATTATATCAATTTGATTTGTCACCTTGCATACAATTTTTAGCCACATACATGGATTTCCTTCCAGTTTACCACGGAGATATACAGTGACGGTCAAAAGTTTCCGGCCAGCGAACATTTTTTAGTTAATTTGTAAGTATTCCCATATGAAGAGGAATCTCAAAATCATACTCATAAATTTTACTGAAATAATAGGTAGGAATTTATTTATGTAATAACATATAAATATCAATAAATTTAATTGACAAGATTAAGTACAAAGGAAAATGTTCTTAATGCACCTGTTCTCAAAAGTTTCCGGCCATCTTCGCAAGTTTGGTTTGATTTATTTTGGTTTATTTTTGTCGGCCGATTATCTACACTAGGGATATAGGCCAAGCGGAGAGTGCCCTTCGTGGGGGTCTTTCTAAGGGAACCTAACCCGTATTTACGCAAGGTTCGAAGAAAACTACGAAAACTCCGAACGGTTAGGCCGACAGCCGCGATTGGGTTCGAACCCAGCATCTGCCGTCTACCATTTGAGAGGTCAGAACCTCTCGGCCACTGAAAACAGTGGTATTGTAATAGAAAATTACAGTGATCAACAACATTTACAATTAGTATTTTATCACCATACTTTTAGTAATAAGTACTGTGGCGCAGCAACGTGACATTCATACAATCAGCAGTTAAAGGTCGTCAATGGTACATTTTAGTAGTCAATGGTACATTTTAGTATCTTACTTTTTGTAGCAAATACTCCCCACAGCATAATGTGTCCTCCGCCATGCTTCAGTATAGGAATAACATGGGTCGAATCGCATATTTTGTTGATAGGTCATCGGACAAAGTGTCTACCATCACTCCCAAAAAATTTTGAAATTCGATTGATGGAAAAATAGTATTTTTATCTAGTTTTCACTCTATCAGACTTTGTGTGTTTTGGAAAACACCAGTCGGGTACGTTGATTTTTTTTTTTTTTTTTTACGTATGAAAAATTTTTGAACGCGGGCTCTTCCATAAAGTTCCATATCACGTCAGCATCTTGACACGGTAAACCGACTTATTTCACCAATATCTTCATTCCGTATACCGCGGGATATTGCAACGAAATGGGTCATCAAAAATTTTTCTCCTGATAATTCTGTCCAGAAAAATTGTCAGATTCAGATTCAGCCAGGTGGGGAGACCTACCAATTAATTTGAGCTCAACAAGCCCCACCCAGCAATGTTTATTAAAAAAAAAATACAGAACAATTATACAGTAAATAAAGGTATGTAACAAAAAGTAATTGAGATAATGAAATAACTAATAGGTAACAATAGTAAAGTAGACTTGTTGAGTGCTTTACAGACGTATAATACATAAATTTTCTTTAACAGTAACACTTATTCTATACTGTTTTAAAGTAAAAGTTATTTTGATTAGTTCCATAACTCATCATCATTATCATATAAAAGGTCCCGTGGAGGCATTTGGAAAAGTCCTTGATTTTTTTCAGTCAATGTTACGCAGTTTATGATTTTTTGTAATAGTGCTGGTTCTTTTCTTATTATTTTGAACCATGAAGAAAGCCTTATCGTTCTGGAGATTCTGAGGTGGTATGTGGATGTTAGTGTGCATTCCGTTACGTAGTGCAGTGAGGTTTCTCGTTTTCCACACGTGCAGTAACCAGAGTCAGCTTTTTCGATCTTTACCAGATAATCTGGAAAAGGCCTGTGATTTGTAGCAAACAGGAAGAGGTTTCTGCGTGATAGTAAAGTATCCTCTGAGACAATAGGTAGAAGTGAATATGTAAATCTTCCTCTATGATCAGTGTCCCATATTCTCTGCCATTCCTGTTGTATTTGTAATTTTAGTTGTCGTTTGAGATGAGATGGTGGGAAAGGTAGAAATATTTCTGGTAAATTAGGATTTATGATTGCTTCTTTTGCCTTTTGATCCACTGCCTCGTTTCCTGCTATTCCGAAGTGTCCTTTTATCCATTTTAGTATTATCATTTTATTTGTATTCTGTAGTAATTGAATTATGTTCTGGACAAGTGCTATTTTTTCCGGGGTCTCCGGAACCTCAGAAAGCCCTGAAGGCCATGAATATCTTTATATAGTTTTTAAATATCGTTTTCAGTCGATTAGCCGATCGATAACTTTGCCGCAAATATCTCGAGAATATTGACCCTTTAGTATCAAACTAATCACTCATTTAAGAACAATAATTGTTGAAATTTTAAATTTTAAACTATGCTATTCACGTTGATTCATTCACAAGCACGACCAAAAAACACTTTACCGATAGAAAAAAACTAAGGAATGATGAGTGGCCAGAAATTTTTGCGCATGCGAACTTTGAATTCTACCCCTTTGCATGAAGTGTCTTCAGTATCCAATGAAAATGATCACGTGGTCAGAGATCATTCACATATTCCTAACTTTTGTAGAAATTGTGCTTTTTCTTTGCTGAATCCTTCTGGTAAATAAATCAAAGAAACTAAGTGGCTGGAAACTTTTGACCGCCACTGTATGCCTTTATATAATGGATTTTTTTATAATAATTTTAATTCAGACATTGATGTTTTTTATATGGTGACCTCAGAGTATACAGAAGTGTTTAATTTTGAGTATCATTATTTCCTAGTAATAATCTCCGCAGAATTAGTCAATGAAGAAGTTTATTACTTGAAAATAGTGGTTCCAAAAAATAAGTGCTTTAATGTATTCTGGCACTACGGCTGAGTAAAATAGTTCAAAATCGGGCTGGCCCATCCTAATGCAGCCCTTATTAAACTATATTAATTATTTCTCATATTGTGCAACAAGAAAAAACGAAATTTTTGCCCTGCTCAAAGTTGCTCCACCCTCTTTCGGCAATAAACCTCTAATATGGCGCGTCTGTGCCTTACTTTCTCTTATCGCCCTGTCTGCAAAACATTATAACAGAGTAACTATTTTGACATCATGAATAAAAATTTATCAGTGGTTAAATCTTAAAATCGTTGAGGTTAATTCGTACAAAAAATGAAAGTATGCTGCGACAAAATAACCGTCCCATTCTCCCTTTTTTTTTTTTTTTTTTTTTTTTTTTTTTCAAAAAACTTTTGTTCTGACATTTCTTTGTTTTTCCATAGAAGTTTTCCGTTATTTAAAGTGATAAATTTCTGTTTTTAAAAATGAAGATGCGCAGTATTTAAAAAAAAATCTAAATAATTATATATATTAAAATACCGGGTGATCCAGAAGTCTCGGGACTTTTGAAATGCTAATAATTAGAAAACCATAAACAATAGAAGTATGCGGTTTTCACAGAAATGCTGAGAAACTTGTGGGATTTGTTTTTTCGATGAAAAAATCATATTATGTTAGTTGCACTTTTTGACAGCAGGTGGCGCTAAAATTGATAGTATTGTTTTTATAGCATGATACAGCTCATTTAAAAGAAAGAATTAGTGTCCAAGGGTTACAAAGTTTAATCATGACGCTCATGGCTTCTAAGTACCGCCGTGAGCCGATGCAAAACAGCGTGTACAGTATCCTCAGAGCAGAAAGAAATTCCAGAAGAAATTTCAGTTCATCGTGATATCACAAGTTTACTGCACTCACCATGAACTGGTGATTTCTACAGAGTATTGGCATAGAATCCTACCTAATTTACGATTGTAACAGACATTTGGGATCTCTTGTTTCTATTACGATCTTCCAATGAGCCTTTTTCTCAAACTTTGCTTACCATAGCATTTCACATTTGCAATGGCCATCGATTCTTTTGCAGTTTTAACTTGACGTATTGTACGATATGAAAACAACGCGACATGCAAAGATGTGTCTAAACATAGTCTAGACAATGTCTAAACACTGTAGTTGCTCATGAAATTTTGTATCAAATTTCCCTTACAATGCAATTTTATTTACCTTACAACAAATGTTTGAACATAAACCACCCTTAAAACGAAATTTCATCAATATCATAGAAAAGAAGTTCCGCAATGAACTCATGTGTCTATATAACGCATGGTATAGGTACATTCAGTCTTATACAACAGCGCCACCTGTTGTTAAAAATGGTAACTATATATATTTAAAAAAATTCATTCTAAACAAAAATCCCACATGTTTCTGAGCATATATCTGAAAACAGAACCTTTGTATTATACATAGTTTCCTAATTATTAACTTTTCAAAACTCCCGAAACTTCTGGATCACCCGGTATATTTAGACTGAATAGGTATTGCACATTAACACATACATTTGTTATATATTTACTTTCCTCCGAATTCGATCCTGTATCCTTTTCATTACTGGTTGGGTACTAAGTCTTCTAGAACTCTGGTGATATCCAAATACATAGTTATCTATGGGGTATATTCCAGAGCATCAACTACAAAAATAGACCTGGAATCTTTTCGGTTTTCTTGCAATTGGAAAGGAGAATTTCCGTTTGCATGCCTTGCAAGGGATATTTCCGTTTTTAACATTCAATGTGCATGTATAAAAAAATATATATATTTATTATTGAAAAATTTATAAATTTAATTTTTATAAGTTGAGAATTTCGCTAAGAGATAGAAATTTTACATAAAAATCACTAAATATATACGGGATTTTTTTTATAATGTAATCATATGGTTGTAGAAGGGAAATAGACATTTTACTTATCAATTTGACTAAATTTAATGTGAAAAATCTAATCAGGTCATTAGAACAAATGCCTGAAAATTTTATGTATTTATGAAAAATATTATAGTGTGACAAAGACACAAATTTTAAAAAAAAAGTCTAAAAATAATAACTTCAGAGTAACTCTAACGCATCCTTTTCAGCAATATTTTCCCGTCTCATGTAGAAAGATACTATTTCTAATAATTGTGTATAATGCCGTCAAGAAACTGGTGAAGTATACGAAAAAGGTTGTCCAAGCGAGTCCAAGAATAGATTGAACTTATTGAGATTGACAAGTCCGGATATTGTATTTTCGTATCCGCAATCTTCCTATGACCACCTACACGAATGTCAATCAATTGGCGAAAAATTAATTATCTCTTTTGACGATCTGATGATTTCAAGGCGCTTTCAAGTCAAGTGGAAGAACCATGACCCATGAAAATTAAAGAATAAAGTTACTATTTTTTTTTTTTTTTTTTTTTTTTTTCATGACTGTCCAATGTTCTAATATCCAAATATCCAAAATTCTAACATAAAACGATTTTTTTTCACTCATAAATTTTGTCGTGATAAAAGAAAACTTTTTCTCGAAAGTCCTTGAAATAAATCCTTCGATATAATATCAGGGAGCGAAGGTGGTAAGCCATCCATACTTGGCTAGATTTGAGCTCAATAATCTGCGGCCTTCGCTGAATCATGGAATGGAGCATCATGGGCGACGGCTACTCACAATTTTTTCATGCAAGAGGTACCAAGCATTGCTAAGCATGTTAAAAAAATGATTTAATTTCGTCCTCATTAAAGATGACGGAGACAAATGTAAAAATCGTGATGTATGACAGATTGAAAACGAGACATTCTCTTTCCTTTTTCTCATTTAAGATGCATACAAAAGTTTAAGGGGACGTACAAAAGATGCATTTTTTTCCCCCCACAGATTTCGAAATAAAGCTGCGGAGTCGGAGTCGTAGTCACTAAAAAACAAGCCGCCTCCGGCTCTGTTTTTTTTTTTTTTTTTTTTTTTTTTTTTTTTAACAGTTTGAAGCGAAATCAAACCAGATATATGTAATTTGAAATCCACAAAACTAATTACTATTGTTATTTTATCGCTCTGCTTATATCGGGCTACCCAAGTTAAAGATTCTCAATATACTGCCCGGCGTGCACGTTAGATGAAAACTGTTCTTAATTAAAAACTCCAGTAGATCTCGAATTATTGCTGAATTAGTAAAATCTTTATCTTTATTTTGCTTTTCCTTTCCATCGAATTTTTTCGGCTCAGGAGGACACGAATTAACATCAAAATTGTAACGATTTCCTCTTTTCAGTCCACGGTCCGAAATAATAAAATTAAGTCTGATAATAATATCAGCGTAACTTTTGGCTTAGTAGTTTTTCTATACAAATATGACTCTAAAGCAAATATCACAAAATGATTAGGTCAACGTTGGGTAATTGTTCACCAATTATCGCTTCGCTTTGGCGCTTCACGTTGGCCCGCAATTCCATGTCATTATCCATCTAACTATTTGTCAGTAAAAGTCAAACAATCTGTCCAACCATTCAATTCTCACAACCCTTTTTCTTTCTTTCTAACCGATGATCAGGTCCCTACCTGCCGAGTTATCTCAGCTTAACGGGTTAGATACCTGGTATCGGGGAGGATGACCGCCTAATTGCCACGTAGCAGCAATAAACTTGATTTCTTCGCTTCGCATGCCATCATTTCTGCAGTACTTGTTTCTCGTTTGAGCGTACTTTGTTTCGCTTGTTACTTAACGTTACATCCTGTTGTTTGAATTGCAAATGGCTACTCAAGTTGGTCTCGTAATTTAGAATCTTGATCAGATGACGAGTCCTTCACTTGGCAAGGCACCTCCAGAGGTATAATTCACAGCTTGGAGGACTTTGCACCCACGACGGATTTTACATGCACCAGGGGCCATTAGCGTACATGACGGAATTTTTGCTGGCAAAGTGGCGAACCATTATGACAAGTACCTGGGTCGGCTATTTACATTAAGTGCTTTGTAAAAGTGTTTAAATCTTTGTGGTTTGTTGCACATTGGGTTAAATGTGTGATTTATTGCTCCACATTTAGTACTCATCATACCAGACGAAATGGGGCTGGGTATTTTTGAGCCTAAACGGTGGTACTGAACTTAGCTGAAAGAGGGGGCAATTTTGAGGGAAATATTCTCACAACCCTCCCATAGACCAGGAGGCGGCAGCTCACACAATCACCTCATCGAGTTCGCGGATGAAAATATAGGATTAGTTAAATTTCGATTCTCATATTAAAAAGCAATCGGTCTACCAAGTCATATCTTGGTGGAAGACACCTAAAAATGCGATTTTAGCGGCTGACTCTTAGGTTTACCATTATGTTTTCCTACTCCCATTCCTCCATGTTTTCGTACGTTTAGGTAAAGAAAAGCACAATGGTAAACCTACGAGTCAACCTTTAAAATCGGGTTTATAGGTTTTTTTCCACAAAGATATGGTAAACCGATTGCGTTTTAATATGCAAATCGAGATTTAACTCATCTCAGATTTTCATCCGTGAGCTCGACTGTCTATGTTGCCATTTCCCGGTCGGTCATATATGCTCCAAATTAGAGGGATCAGTGCCCCTATTATTTCCCTGCCTTTTCACAAATTTGCCATTCGCAATCCTACCATTTCCCAATGGTTTCTAAGAACTGCCAACGATAAGCCAACCAATTGTGCTACTTGGGAAATGGGTCCATATTTGTCATTTGAATCCACATGCATTTTTAACTTTTTGTTAATCGGCAATTTTACATGAAATTCTTTTCTTATAAAGCTTTTTTGCTGTCAGATTTATTATTATTATTATTATTATTATTATTATTATTACAATTTAGACCTTATTTAGTCACAGACTTCTGAGGTTAAATACGATAAAGATTATTATTCAAAATTTCTATTAAAAAAGTATAAAGATTTTTGAGCTAAGCAAAGAAAAATAGACTCGTCACCGGGCAACAATGTGTTAAAAGCTTATTCAAAAAACAATTGAATTTTGTACTTCCTGCTGTAAACAATAGGGAGAGAAATAGATACTCTTCCATTAGCATTCGTTACATACATATTTGTAGTAAATCAATTTTCTTAGAAGGATATGGTTATATGAAGCATGTAGAATTATCCGGTTGATTTTTCATGCCTCAGTTCTTACATCTTTCTTGAAGAATATGAATTTGTCTATCAAAAAAATTAACGCTGTGATTACTTCCAGTTATTCCAAAAATTGATAAATAACAAGCATATAAAGAATTTTTTTTTTTTTTTTTTTTTTTTTTAACGATTACGCAGAAACACTTTATATTTAGATACATACAAACACATTGGAGATCAAAGAGTTGGCGAAAAAGTGTGAAGCGTTTATTTTAAATATTTTATTCTTCTTTAAAAAAACACGAGTTTTTAGGGCTTCGTTCATCTGATGAAACATTATTCGTTTCTGTCCTCTATCTGTCCGTCTGTCACATAGCCCGTACAACACAAAAATAGCATAAGTCAGAGACTTAACATTATGTGTAACTTATAGTTAAATATCTTGTGCCATACGAAAGATAATAAAATTTTGGAATCTATTATTTCAATAAAATTAATTTTATCAATGCCATGTTCATTTTTGCGATTCACAATTTAAAAGAGAATTTTAAATTGAAAATTTTTCGTGTAGACATCATAGCATGGAGGTTATGCGCCTCGCAAGAAAACAGGAGATTATTAGTTCTTATTTCAAATGCTGAAAGTTGAAATTTTCATATTAAGATGAATTTAATTAGAAGAAATTTCGTATTTTAGGCTAATTTAAGGGTTTATATTAATACGGTTTCGTACATCTGGTATTGATAATATTTTTTGAAATTCAGTTTTCTTTCTATTTTAAAAAGATTGTGATTTATCAATGATTCAGCATTTTAAATTTCGTTTAAGCAATTTCTTTTCTTTTCTTTTTTTTTTTTTTTTTTTTGTTCTTAGAAATTATAAATTTTATTTATACCTCCGCTAAATTTTTTCCATTTTGGGTTTTTGAAAAAATTTGGAGTTTTCGATTTTAATTAAATAATTTGATTTGAACATTTTTAATTTATTAAAATAAATAATTTCCTTTTATAATTATTTTAAAATTAAATTTGTTGCTGCTACCATCTATGTAAGAATTTATTAATTATAAATTAAAAATTTGGATTTATTAATTAAAATATAAGTTGTTTTGAAAGAAACATTAAAGGAAACCCTTTGTGCGATCTACGATTACACTTATCCACTTGTTTTATTTTGGTGGAAAACTATGAAGTGTTTGCTTTGAATATTTTATTTTTCTTTTAGAAATGTATGGTTTTTGTTTGTTTTTTATCCGCGAAAAACTATGAATTGTTTACTATGAATATTTTATTTATTTATTTATTATTATTATTTTTTTTTAATATGATTTTTTTTAAATATAAAATGACGGTTTACTTTGAATATTTTATTAATTATTTTTTTTTAAATGCGAGTGTTTTTTTTTTGGGGGGGGGGCGAAAAACTATGAAATGTTTACTTTAAACATTTTATTTTTCTTTAAAATATAAGGATTTTTTTATTTTAAATATTATTTCAGCAAAAGTGTAAAAGCTATCATAAATAATCAAAATTATATACTCCCTTTTTTCCCGTAGAAAAATAAAAGGCAATTGAATTTCTATTCCATGTTATCCATAAAATAAGTGTGAATTTACACACATTTTTGACAGAATTCATGCGAGAATTATTGCCACAGAAAATTTATCAAAATAAACATTTTATTTTAGATTACTAAGATTCAACTGTAACTGATTGGATAAAAAGCAATATTTAAGAGTCATTAATAAAATAGGGGTAATATTTGATAAATATAGGAGAATATAGCTTTACAGAAGCTTCATAAAAATAAAATGATAGGTACTACTCATCGTACTTTTCAAATCTTTTCTAAAAACTGACTTATTTTTCATCATAAGAAAAAATATTTTTTTTTCGTATACACGTGAGTCATTTTATGTGGAACTTAAGTCTTTTGATGGATTTTTTTTCATTTTGAGTGGAAATTGTACATTGTTCTGGAGTAAACGGAAAATTTTCTTTTTATCGCAACACGTTGAGCGTTAAAAATAAAATTGTTTTTTTAAAGGTCCTGTCCCTACTCGCGATGACACTTGCGAACTAATGCTATTCCTTTGGGGAAGCATTTTTCTAATAACTCTTTCGGTTTTACTTTCTAGGTTCAGAAAGTGAAAGTGACATTATAAAAAGTATCTGCGACTAAAATCGAAAAAGTAATCAAGAAGCTATCTTGTGAGGGACCTCAGAGCTATCCAATGCAAAAAAATTATTTAAAAATGTTAAAATGCAAAAGAGTTATCAGATAAATCCCCCCCCCCCCCATAGGAATAACATTAGCTCGCGAATGTCTTCACAGGCAGGGACAGAACCCATAAGACACGAACAGAAATATTACTTTTCAAATAAGGCTACTCTTAAATCCAAAGGAGTTAATTTCTAACAGACTTTTTTAATTCATTTTTCTTGGGAAGCGCATGGAATTGGCAGATGTTATTATTCAGAAAATAAGTAATCGTAAGACATTTTCCATTCTTTGATAAACTAAGGAGATTTACACCCTTCGAGCTACGCCCCTGCCATCGAAATACTCAAGGCCAGAGGATACGAATGGGTCGTGGTCACTAAACGATTGCTTTGTCACTAGTGATGGAATTCACACCGGAAAACTGGAATCCTCCAATAAAAATTCAGCCAGATGCGGCAACACTGTGGTATTCCGCATCTGGATGACATTTTATTTGGGAATTCCGAATTCTCATCAGTAAGTTTAAGTAGTTATTATTGTTTCATAAGATGATAAACATTCCACAAATAAAATAAAATAAAATTGCTATCAAAAATTTTCCGGTATGAATTCTCACTAGTTAGAAGTCGATCGATTAGTGATGACGTCACCATTTGTATCCTTTGAAATTGAGTATTTTGATGGCAGCAGCTTCGTTCACCTTCGTTCGCAGACTCTAAAAAAAAAAAAAATAAATAAATAAATAAAATAAATAAATAAATAACAATAAACGCTAATTTGATTAGCTTTCGGGTCTGGTGTATTATTAATAGTACATGTCTTTTCATCGAGTATTATTTTGTCTTAACAAGTACTCGGTTACTTTATACATATAGAAATGACAGTATATGGCTATGTGTTTCTTATTATGATTTCATTTAGGTTTTGACATTTAGTGATAATAATAATAATAAAAGTTTATTTAATTCTCTTTGTCCCATTGGCAATTAATTCCTTTAATTTATAAATATATTTAACTCTTTAACTTTTAAATATGAATTACTTTTCTAAACCAATCATATGTGATAAAATGCAAAAAATTGTAGAAAGTTGTAATACCCTCTCAAATCCTACTGTACTAAGCTATTTTCCAAACGTGTCAAAAACTCTTCCTTAGCTTATTGTCCTATAACTGTGATGTGAATAGTATAAAAAAATAAATACTTTCGTAAGACTTTAGACAATGAGATAAATATTAAGTAAGTCTATTTGTATAGCTACGATTAACGTTATTAAAATAAATACAATTTTGTTTATAAAATGGAAAAAAATTCGGACCCGAAAGAGTAAAAAAAAGATTACAGAAAATTGAATTAAAATGAAAAAAAAAAAAAAAAAAAAAAAAAAAAACAGTGTCGATTTCTCAGTAAACAAGTTCCCATTTATTTCTATTGATTGTAGACTTCTAAGGCCAAATCAACAGTTGTTAAGATCTCGAATGTTTGTTTTCGTGTTTCATTGAATAAAATCAGTTAAACATTTGAAGCTAATGAATTATTAAATGAAATAAGTAAGCATTCATAAGCTAACTAAATAAACTAATTAAGCATAGTTTCAATTATCTTATATATATAAAGCACATCGTAACAAAACATTAGAAGCATACTTACAATATCATGTAAGGCTGTGTAGCAATTTAAACGATCTATATTCAAAGGAAATTAATTTTAATGAAATTGCTAATATGTGGACAAAGTTACCCAGTTTAACGGTACATTTCAAAAACAGTTTTTAATTTTCATACATTTTTTTAAAAATAACTATTAAAATATATCAATGCACCGGATGCGGGCTACTTCCTTTGTATTCATTTTAAACAAGGAACTCAGATGACCTTAGATATATAAATGGTCTTCTTTTATTCAGATTAACGTTTTTACTATTTTGTTAAAATCTGTATGAATTTACATAGTAAAATTGTGTCGGTTTTTGTATTTTAACATTTAATCGATTGCACAAGCGCGTACCATATTTGCTCACTTATTTTATTTTATTTTTATTTTATGTTTTTTTTTTTTTTTTTTTTTTTTTTTTTTACAATTTTTTTCGCATGAAAAAGTAGAGATTGTGGAAAATACGCGAATGTTTCAACGTATGAAAGATTTTTAAAAAGAAATCATGTAATTATATAAATGTATTAGATCGGGAGGTGGCAGACAGACAATCACCTCATCGAGTTCACGGATGAAAATTAAGGATTAGTTAAATCTCGATTTGCATATTAAAACGCAATCAGTCTGCCAAGTCATATCTTGGTGGAAAACACCTAAAAACCTGATTTTAGCTGTTCACTCATAGGTATACCATTGTGCTTTCCTTGCTCCTTATCCTCCATCTTTTCATACTTTTCGGTGGTAAAATATTCACTTTTGAAAAAGTTATTCTTTTTTAAAACCTTTCTACCCTGAATGGGTCTAATCGACCCATTTCTATTATTTATATCATAATAGCTCCGTCGGGTTTTAACTAAGAGCTCTTATATTTTAAGTATTCCTCAAACAGATAAATATCTTCAGTTTATAATTTTTTTAGGCTTCCGAAATTATTTTTTTAGCCAAAATAAAACAAGTTGGAAATTGCACGTGAAGCGTAGCAAACGAGGTGCGTTCGTACGATAACGAAGTTTTAAAAATATTACTCTTATATCTCAATCTCATAAAATTGTAAATAGTGAATTACAATTAAAACGCTCATCAAGCAATGTTCTCTCTATACCATTATGTAATGGAATACTTTTGTGTGGCCTTGTAAATCAATAACAAATGTTCTTTGCATCACAGATTATGTAAAATGTATATTATAATATGTACTTTATAGTTGCATATAAATTTTATTAAGTTCGAATGAGTGCAACACCATTAAAATGCATTTGAAACATTTTCCCCCATTGACCGTAATGTAACGGAATACTTTTGATTGTCCCTGTAATTGATCTATGCATCCGATTTTCATAAAATTTGAAATAACTCGACAAAATTATTTAATAACTATGTATTTTAAATTTCAAACGTATAAAATACATTTGAAACTTTTTCCCCATTGACTATAATGTAATTGAATACTTTTGATTGCCCCTGTAATTGATCTATGCACCCGATTATCAAAAAATTTGAAATAACTCGACAAAATTATGTAATAACTATGTATTTTAAATTTCAAACGATTAAAATGCATTTGAAACATTTCCCCCATTGACCGTAATGTAACGGAATACTTTTGATTGTCCCTGTAATTGATCTATGCATCCGATTTTCATAAAATTTGAAGTAACTCGACAAAATTATGTAATAACTATGTATTTTAAATTTCAAACGTATAAAATACATTTGAAACTTTTTCCCCATTGACTATAATGTAATTGAATACTTTTGATTGCCCCTGTAATTGATCTATGCACCCGATTATCAAAAAATTTGAAATAACTCGACAAAATTATGTAATAACTATGTATTTTAAATTTCAAACGATTAAAATGCATTTGAAACTTTTTTCCCCATTGACCGTAATGTAACGGAATACTTTTGATTGCCCCTGTAATTGATCTATGCATCCGATTTTCATAAAATTTGAAATGACTCGACAAAATTATGTAATAATTATGTATTTTAAATTTCAAACGATTCGGTTGGGTAGTTTTTGCACTGTTATATGCGGACGGACAGACAGACAGACAGACGGACAGACAGACAGACAGACGGACAGACAGACAGACGGACAGACAGACAGACGGACGGACTGAGCGACAACAATAGGTGCTACGTATTTACATAATTACGAACGCACCTAAAAAGTCACATTTTACCTGAATGGGTCTAATCGACCCATATCACTAATCGCATATAAATGCATGGAAAACAATTAGATTTTTCGATGCCATTGTGGAAAGACCATGTTCCATGCCATTGTGGAAAATGTTTAATCAAAATAAAAGTTTTAGTTTCTCCGATCTGTATTGTAATCAGAGATTAGTGTACTGACTCTGCGTCATATGCAAATTTCCTCCTTGCGCCCCAATCGAGTTTTTTTTTGGGGGGGGGGGGGAGGATTCCCAGAACGGTTTTTTTTGCGTGCATAACATGTCCGTTTCTTGCGATACACGTACGGTTCCAACGCTCTTTAGGGGTTTGGCATGCGCTGAGCATTTTGCGATGAAAAAAATGGGTGTTGCAATTGGAAATTTTCGAGTTTCTGTAACTATAACCGTAACCGTGAGCGCCATTTTGTTGTCGTTCGCAGAATCTCGAACTCATACCTCTGAATAGCTATATCTGAAATTTCATTTTGATTGGTTGAGCGGACTGGCCGCTAGAGCTCCATGTATCGGCAAAGTTTTTTTATGACCACCCTGTATTTTCTTCATTATTCGGGTTTCAAAAAGATATGACATTTGTTTCATATGTGCCGAAAAAAAACAAATCGGTAATCCTCCTTTCAACTATGCATCATGAGACCAAAGTTTCAAATGGAGAAAGAAAAGAAACCGGAAATAATTTTATATTATAATGTAACTAAAGGTGGAGTAGCTACTACTGATAAATTGGCTGCTGCATATACAAACGCAAAAGGGGCACTAGGCGATGGCCTGTGTGTTTATTTTACAATTTAATTGATCTAGATGCAATAAATGCATTTGTTGTTTTTATGCATGTAAATCCTTCTTGCAATCAAAACAAACTATACAAAAGGCGGCTTTTTCTAAAGAAACTTGGGAAACAGTTGACCGAACCTCACAGAGATATTAGGATGAAACAAAATATCCGAGTAACCATAAAGAAGCAATTGGCTACCGCAGCAGGTGAAAAAAAAGAAAGTATTAGTTCAGCTAAGGCTAATGAC